>CAUYON010088883.1:0-12339 GCA_963573935.1 Arctocebus calabarensis
ATACACCACAGCTGGTGGGTTTGAATCCAGCCTGGGCCGAAACAACAATGACAACTGCAACAAAAAAATAGCCAGGCGTTGTGGCAGGTGCCTGTGGTCCCAGCTACTTGGGAGGCTGAGGCTAGAGAATCACTTAAGCCCAGGAGTTGGAGGTTGCTGTGAGCTGTGATGCCACAGCACTCTACCCAGGGTGACAGCTTGAGGCTCTTTCTAAAAAAAAAAAAAAAAAAGCCAGGCATTGTGGCGGGCACCTGTGGTCCCAGCTACTTGGGAGGTTGAGGCAAGAGAATCACTTAAGCCCAAGAGTTTGAGGTTGCTGTGAACTGTGATGCCACAGCACCTACTGAGGGCAACATTGTAAGACTCTGTCTCAAAAAGAAAAAAATTGAGTTTAAAATTATTCTTGGGTGGCACCTGTGGCTCAGTGAGTAGGGCTCTGGCCCCATATACTGAGGGTAGGGGGTTCAAATCTGGCCCTGGCCAAACTGTAGCAAAAAATAGCCAGGTGTTGTGGCGGGCACCTGTAATCCCAACTACTTGGGAGGCTGAGGTAAGAGAATCGCCTAAGCCTAAGAGCTGGAGGTTGTTGTGAGCTGTGACGCCACGGCACTCTACCCAGGGCAACAGAGTAGGACTCTGTCTGTAAAAATAATAATAATAATGAAATAAAATAAAATAATTCTTGAGACATGGCTTGTCAAATTTATTTATTTATTTATCAGCATCACCCCATAGACAAAGAACAACAGTGAACTTTCCTTTGATTTGAGGTCATTTGGCAGTGGGCCTCCAATGTCCAGCATCACCCAAACAACTGTGGCTCAAGCAAGATGCTGTCAGCTTGTGGTCTACGATCCATCCTCAGGGATCACTTTTACTTAATTCTTAATTATATCCTACCCTCCATCTCCTTCAGTTCCTTACACACACACAAATTCCTCTTTAAGTGCAGCCCAGCCAGGAGTCTGAAAGATAAAAGGATAGTTGTGGTGGACAGGTTAAGAGTGATGCAATGGCTTCTGAAACAAATGTAAAGAGCAGGAGTACAGTTCACTTTCTTATACCAGATTAGGAAATTAGGAGCTGAGTTCATAAAGGCAACTCAGTACCCAGATGCTGCCTCTGCAGCTGAGAGACTGATGTTCAAGCCTCTGGAAACATCCAGAATATCTGAGTCTCGACAGGTGGCCCATTACCTACAAAATCAACATGGCCTGTATGCAAGCACCTTTTCCCTATACAATCCTCTTCGCTTCTAGTGTTCACTTTCTTCTCTTCCAGGGGAGAGAGAACAAGCAGGGAGGAATATTTTCTGTGTTCTAGACACTCAAGGCTGGTGTACCTGGTGATGTAAGCTCATATTTTTAAAAATTGGAGTGTAACTTATACATAATAAAATCCACAGTTTGATAGCATTTAACGAAGTATACACCCTTATAACTACCATTCCATCAGTTATAATGGCATAATTAGTACTCACATTTAATCCTCATGAAAGATCAGTGTTACTGGCTCACTTTTATAGCTAAGAAAAGGAAAGATCAGAAAGATGAACAATAGCAATAATAATGGCTAATGCTATGAGCGGGACACTGTTCTAAGTACTTCACACATATTACCTCATTTAATCCTCTCTACCATCCTATCAGTCACATTTTACAGATGAAGAAACTTGCCCTAGGTCACATGGCTAAAGAGTTGGACCGGGATTTCTTTTTTTTTTGGCTGGGGTTGGGTTTGAACCCGGATGCCCACCTCCAGCATATGGGGCTGGCACCCTACTCCTTTGAGCCACAGGTGCTGCCCTGGACTGGGATTTCTAATGATCAGAAATACTTTCAGATACTTTCTTTCTCCAAAAATAAAAAAAAAGAAAATTCCCTGATCAGCTTTTCTTTTACTCCTAAGGGAAAATCCTTCCCCCCACAAATAGAACTAAAAGCTATGGAAAGGAGAAACCACTTTACGTTAGGTGACCTCCCCACAACCTACCCTTGCTTTCTTCAACCTGTGGGCAATCTGCTCTTACACCGTTAACCGAAAAGATCGGCTTAAAGAGCAGCTTTGGTTATCCCTTGAAATATTGGGTCTTTCATCTAAGAAACTTTTCAAGCCATCTCCCCAAGCAGAGTGATCAAAATGCCCTGAAAGGTTCAGCATGACCTGGTAAAACATGTTGCTTTCTAGTCTAGCTTTGCCAGAGGTGCTGAGCGTTTCCTCTGGAATCGTGCAGCCTTTCTGAGCCACTGATGCCCCATGTGTGTATGGAAGGGTGAAGATATAGGGTAGCTATTTGGGACCCTAATACAAAATGATCAACCCACTTCTCTGCCTTTTACCCACAGCCCCACCTCAAAAGGGAGAAAATCCGCAATTGTTGGATTAGGGTTAAGGAAGACATTTGCCCTTTGCTTAACTGGCAGCACATAAAGGACAGCCCCTTTTCTCTCTTCCCTCCATTCTCTCCCATCTGGCAGAGGAGTCCGGCTCCCTAAATCTTCTTTTTGTTGGTTAGTTTCCATGGCAGTTATTGTCTGTGTGTGCACAGAGCAGGTCCACCCCCTCACCCTCGCTCCTCGGAGAGCGGGCCCTTGCAGCTGAGACTCAGTAAAGGGAGCAGCACTGACAGATGCTGGGCCTCAGGTTAGCAGGTGGAGGCCCTCTTGGTGGAGGGGTCATGCTGTCTAGAGCTCAGAGACCCCCAGGCTTCTGCCCATTCAGGCAGAGTTGGCCCCATTCCTCTGCATAGGAGCCTGGCTTCATCCCGGTTCATCAGACGGAGGCAGCAGCAGAGGACTCATCAATTGTGGAGGAAAACCTAGGGACCTGGGAGACCTTGCCTACTCGGCTCCTGAGACAGCCTCGCAGCCAACACCTGCCCCACCTTCTTCGGCCCCCTCCCCTTTTTGGTCTTTTGCAGATGATCACTGGATGTCCTCTTTTCCCCCTGGTCAGGTAAGTTGTATTTCAATACATATATGCAGAATGACCTCTCAGCCTTCTGAGTGCCTGCTGGTGGGAAGACGGGCAGTGGTGTTAGTGAGAGGAGGGCTGCCCAGCCCAAACAGGCTAACACAGGGATCGGGGAGGGACAAGGGTCTCTAAAGGCCTTTCCTCCTCGGCAGGGCCTCTCTGGCTTGTTAAAGATCTGGTTTTAACCCAGCTAATTAACTTCAAAGATCACTGTCCAAGGTACAGGATGACCAAAATACAGCCAACATCTAGAATTTGTGGTATTTTGTCCACCCAGCTCAGCTTACAAAATATCTACCATGCCCAAGTTGCTATGCTTGGCTCTAAAGGTATTGTGTTTAACAAGAATGACATGTAACATGGTTCCTGTCTTCAAATGCTTACCATCTGGTAAGAAAGAAATAATATCTACATAGATGGATATGTGGACTCTAGGACCAGGCAAGCTGAATTTCACATCCCATTCTGTCTGTCAAACATACCTTTTGACAAACCTTGGTCAAGTCATTTAACTTCTCTAAGCCTCAGTTTCCTCATCTGTAGAACGACAATAATAATAGTACCCACCTTGCCTGGGCAGAGTAGCTAACACCTTTAATCCTAGCACTCATGAAGGCCAAGACAGGTGAATTGCCTCAGCTCAGGAGTTCAAGACCAGTCTGAGCAAAAGTGAGACCCTATCCCTACTAAAAATAGAAAATCTAGCCGAATGTAGTAGTGGTTGCCTGTAGTCCCAGCTACTAGGGAGGCTGAAGCAAGAGGATCTCTCGAACCCAGGATTTGAAGTTGCTGTGAGCATCATGGCCCTCTACCCAGGGTGACAGAGTAAGATTCTGTCTCAAAAAAAATAATAATAATTCCTACCTCACAGGCTAAATTATACACACATGCTTTCACACACACACACAAACACACTTAGATCAGTTCATGACACACAATAAGCACCATATACTTGTTAACTATTATCATTGGTATGAGGTTCAAATGATACAAAATATGTAAAGAATTTGGTCTGGTGTTGAGAATATTAGTGGTGGTCATCATCAGACACAGCGGTCATTATTACTAACAATTATAGGCAAAGTACTGTAGAGATGTGGGGAAATCTCTCTCGCCTGCAGGAATCGTGCAAGTCCTGGTAGAGGTGATATCAGGCTGAGAACTGAAGGATGATTAGGATTTCAACAAGCAGAGGTGAGCAGGTGAAGTACAAAGCACAAAGCCAAGGTCATGGCATCAAGGAATTGAAAGGCCTATTGGGCATCAGCTAGCAGAGAGGTTTGGCCAGAGCCCAGGCACTAAACCTGGCTGAGAGGTTGGGCTTGACTTTGGGCTCCTAGCACCTTGAGGCAAGGGCCAAGTTTGGATGTGACACTGTGAAGACTAGAAGAACCACCCCAGCACTAGGACAAGGAGTATGATACTCAAAAGAGAGCCAGTCTGGGAGCCCAAGACCAGGGTTCAAGTCTTGGCTGAGGTTCAGCTCACCTCAGAGCTGAAGTGAGGGCTCTAAGGCTAATCTCTTCACTTCTCTGGGGTTTCTTACCTTTATTATAAAGCAGGAATAATAAAATTTGACTTACCTCACAATTTTACTATAATTAATAAATATTGCATATGAATGTGAAATTATAAATCAGTATGTAAATACAAAGTACTGTTTTTCTTTTTTTTTTTCTTTTTTTTTTTGAGACAGAGCCTCAAGCTGTCACCCTGGGTAGAGTGCCTTGGCATCACAGCTCACAGCAACCTCCAATTCCTGGGCTCAAGCGAGTCTCTTGCCTCTGCCTCCCAAGTAACTGGGACTACAGGCGCCCGCCACAACGCCCGGCCATTTTTTGGTTGCAGCCGTCATTGTTGTTTGGCGGGCCCTGGGCTGGATTCGAACCCGCCAGCTCAGGTGTACGTGGCTGGTGCCTTAGCCCGCTGAGCCACAGGCGCGGAGCCAAAGTACTGTTTTTCAAGGCAAAGGAGAATTCTTGTGTCTTCTGCAGGGCCCTGGGGGAGATGCAAAGGAATAAATCATTAAACAAAGACCTATGTAAGTCATCCAGTGCAATGCCTGACTCATCATGGTAGTTGAATGAATAATGATTAAATGACTCACTCATTCAGTAGTTCATTTGCTCATTCATTCACCAAATATTCCTGAATCCACACTGAATGCTGGGCATTGGACTTGGTGATGGGGAAGAGAGGTGAACAAGACAGGCGTGCACCTTGTCTGGACTCTTACAAGCAACTCAGGAAACTGGCAACCAGAGAACTTTTAGGTGCACCTCCCTACACCCAGAAGCTTCCATCTCACTGGTCATCCTCTAGCTTCTCTCAAGGATTATTGCTGTTTGACATTTATTTTTAGTTGATTTTAGGTTCCCAAGACCTAAGATTTCCCATATAGATCTTAAAACAGCTCCTCTCTGCCCTCTGCTGGTAGAGAGTTGTAAGTGCTTTGCAGTAAACAGTTCAATATTCATCACACATCAATACAAGCTTTCCTGCTGCCTTCCATCACCCCTGAGATGAACGGAAGTGCCTTAATATTTCAAGAGGAATGAATTTGTAATTAGCACCTTAATTTTATATCAGAGTCATTCCGGAGATTTTCTATTTAAATGCAAATTGAATCTTCCCAAAGGAAAGCTAATAAGTGATGAAAATAGATAGCAAAAGATGAGGAAGCAGGCAGGAGAGGGAGGTGACACAGATGTGGAGTTGTCATCATTGTCATCATTGTTGATTTTCTGCCTGTAGCTTATACTCCCCTCACCTGGGGATCTGGCTCTGAGGCTGAGGGAGCTGGAGGTGGGGCCTCCATCTGTTCATAGAGGTGCCCAAACCAGCAGTCATTTAAGTGGGTCCTCACTGGGGCTTCTGAAGGCCATCTTAGAAACATGGGGGACTGGAGGGGGCATGGACTTTAGAGTCAGGTAGATCTGAGTTTTAACTCAGGATTCCCTTCCGACTAGCTGTAAGAGCTCGGGCCAGTTTCCTAATCTCCCCTGTGCCTTCATAACATAAATGGGGCTATTAGTGCTTGTTTCTCTCAAGATTGTTGTAAATATTATGTGATAAACAGAGAAAATGTGTCTGGTACACATAAAATGTCCCAAAATGTTCATTTCTCTCCATTGCCACTAGCTATTGCTGTGCCAACTTAATGTGTCAAGGTAAGTGTGGAGTGAGTTGTCAAGGGTAAGGTGGCATTCCTCCTTACAATAGCCTCAGGGGAGGGGGGAGCACCCACATTTTCTGTAAAGGGCCAGATAGTAAATATTTTCCACCCCGTGGGCCAGGCACTCTCCGTTGCAGCTACTCCGCTCTGCTGTCGGAACGGGAAAGCTGCCATAGACAACACGGAAACGAATGAGTGTGGCTGTGTTCCAATATAACTTTATTTATAGATGCTGCAATGTGAATTTTATATCATTTTCACATATCTTGAAATATTTTTCTTTTGATTTTTTTCCCCCAACCATTTGAAAGTGTGAAAACTGTTCTTAGATTGCAGGCCATACAAAAACAGGTGGCAGGCCAGATGTGGCCCTTTCCTGTGCTAAGTAAGGTATTACTTGGGATTTGGGGGAAATTTGTGATCAAGAAATCTCTCCGAACATAACTCCCGGACGCTGGGATGGCAAGGCAAGGGAGGGATGTCATCCAAGGAAGGAAATAGCCTTTTCTGGGCCAGAACTTCGAGGAACAAAGGACACACAGGCTCCCTGGTGGTAGTTCCTCCTGGGGTGCCAGTCATTAGGTCAGGCTATGAATAAAACTGTCCCTCTGAGACTGGCACCTGTAGCTCAGAGGCTAGGGCACCAGCCACATACACCGGAGTTGACGGATTTGAACCTAGCCAGACCTGCCAAACAACAATGACAACTACAACCAAAAAATAGCCGGGCTTTGTGGCAGGCACTTATGCTCCCAGCTACTTGGGAGATTGAAGCAAGAGAATCACTTAAGACCAGGAGTTGGAGGTTGCTGTGAGCAGTGACACTAGGGCACTCTACCGAGGGTGACATAGTGAAACTCTGTCTCTTAAAAAAAAAAAATCACCCTGCATCTTGCCTATGATGGCTGTGATGCCTCCCCTGACATCAGTCCAGGGAAGGGCTGGCAGCTCCTGGGCACCAGTAGGCAGCCACATTCTTCTGGTGACAGGATTCAGAAGGGTGCTCAAAGGTGCAAGCCCTGCCCCTATCTCCTCAACTAGGACAGCAATGCAGGCTCTCGGGGTTCCTCAGACCTCCTCAGGGGCACACCTGCCCACCTGGGAATGTGCTGGTGAGGACAGGCATACCATTGGAGCCACCCCGAGCTTGACCTGGTTCTCACCTTTCTGAACTCTCATCTATTCTTAGACACATGTCCACACAACCCACTTGCCAGCCCATCATGCAGCCCCTCCTGCTCTCTGTCTCTAGCACAGAGGGGCACAGGTCAGCACACCAGATGGCGACCTTGCTGTGCAGCAGATTGCCTGTCTCCCTTTGGATCAGGGGTTAAAGGGGAAGACTGATGATGCCTGCTCTCCAGGCCCCACCCCTCCTCTTCAACATGCATCTGCCTAGTCCTTTCTCTGGAATGGCTGGGGAGGACGGCCTGCATGCATGCATGGGCGGATGGGATGGGGGAGACGTGAAACACCAGAGGAGAAGGGAAGAGGTGAGGAGAGAGCAAAAGTCACCCCCTATCTCCTTACAGGTCCTGCCCCCAGAGATCCAGCTGAGCCTGCCTCCTGGGCACCCATGGAGGCTGGTGGACTCTCAGAGATGAGCAAGGGTGTGGGGAGAAGGAGGAGGTTGCCCCAAGGCCTGGCAATGGAAGCCTGGTACCTCTGAGAGTGGCTGCTCTCACTTGCCGCTCTGAATGGTACTTCACACCAGTCCAACTTGTGGCCTCATCATTCCCTTCCCACTTTGTAAAGGAACCCAGAGCCTTAGATAGCCCTGGATATCAGGCCGAGACAAAATTTGGTACTAGAAGGAAGGTAAGGAAGAAGAGCTGGGCTATAAGAAATCCACTTCTTTGGGTTTTGAGGGGGTTTTTCTTGTTTGTTTTTGTTTTTGTTTTGAGATAGACTCTCACTCTATCACCCTGGATAGAGTGCCATGGCATCATAGCTCATAGCAACCTCAAACTCTGGGGCTCAAGACATCCTCTTGCCTCAGCCTCCCAAGTAGCTGGGACTACAGGCACCGACCACACCTAGCTCCACCCCCGCTGCAGTTTTTGACCAAGGTTGGGTTTGAACCTGCCACCTCCAGCATATGGGGCCCCGCACCCTACTCCTTTGAGCCACAGGCACTGCCCATTTCTATTATTAGTAGAGATGGGGTCTCACTCTTGCTCAGGCTCAAGGGATCCACCCACTGCAGCCTTCCAGAGTGCTAGGATCACAGGCTTGAGCCACCATACCCAGCCAGAAATCCACTTCTTCAATCAAGCAGTAGTGATCAAATAGAAGTCCAATATATGTTATGTACCAGGTGCAAAACAGCCACCTGGAAATAAGAGAAATTTCTTGGGATGGCCTCCTTCTCCCCTGGTATAGATGAGACCGACAATGGATGCTTTCATCATCCAAATAAGGTAGTTGTGATAGGAGGAAGGACTCAGGGTGATCAGGAGTAAGCAGGCCGGCCTTTTGTTTTGACTTTCATTCTTAGCAGGTCCTACCTCTGGGCCTGCAGTGTTCTGTGGGACTGGGCCCGGGTTCGTGGCTCTGCTCATTGAGAGCCAGCTGCCCCCACACCAGCAGGGGTACACGCATGCGCGCATGCACACACACACACACACACACACACACACACACACGCACACCCACCACCCTAACAGGCAGGCCCACCCATCTGCCAATCAATCTTCCTTGACGATTTCCCAGCTGGAAGCATCAGGGCTGGTGTGTAAATCATTCAGGGCTGCCTCTCAGTTCTGCCAGGATGCGAAGCTCTTTTTAATTAAGAACAGAGGATGCTGCTGACTCTGGAAATGGTGATATTAACCTACTAATGGGCGTTTAAGGAGCCGTGTCAGAGTGGTTTGCAGCTTCCTCCCCCACCCTGAGACACTGCCCCCATGAAGGCTGTGCTGTCCCTCTACATCAGAAGGGGTAAGGATAAGGCCCTCCTCAGAGTCCCAGTGCGCAGCCAGTCCCAATGCAACAGGCAGGCACTTTTACACTTTCAGAAAGAAAGCTAAACTCTAAACTGGGATGGTTTAAACCCTGCAGTCCTCTATCTATGGTTCTGCCAGCTGTGGGAAGACAACAGGTACCCAGAAAGATCAAAACCCAACAGGAAACATGATCAGGCTTCCTTGGGTGCCCAAGATCTACAAGGAGCCAGCCCACTAGCCACAACTGCAGGTATCACAAGCTCCCCTCCAACCATCCTGGGCTGATTGGAGGGAAATGGGAGTGGTGTAAGCCACAGGGCCAGGGGAAACCCCTGACAAAGTCCTTACTGGTGACTGGACCTTGGGTGGCTAGCAGTGCCCACAGGGGGCAGCAGGGCCAGACCTCTGTGAACGTATTACCTGGAAGAAGGTGAGAATGTGCATTCTGGAATGTGCTGCTTTGTCACTCTGGCTAAACACTTCTTTCTCTATGGCTTCCCACCCTGTTTAGTATTCCTGAATCAGCTAGGCCCAAGAGCTAGAGGTTGCTGTGAGCTGTGTGAGGCCACGGCACTCTACCAAGGGCAACAAAGTGAAACTCTGTCTCTACAAAAAAAAAGTACTCCTGGGAGTAAAGAACACCCCAGTTGAAAGAGGCTTCCAGCTGCTCTCTTCTCCTTCCTCTTCTAATTTTAAAGACACCGGAATGGCCATGACTTGGCCAGAGCTGCACAGACCAGTTTTGACAAAGCATAGGCAGGAGCAGAGGCCTACTGACTCTTGGTCCTGTGTTTTTCCTGTTTCTCTTATGCCCCATCGCTCCTCAGCCTTCCGGCTAAGGTCAAATGTAATATCTAGTATGTCCCAGAGGCAGCAACAGAGGAGGGGTTCCAAGCCTCTCACCTCACTTCGTCCTGGTGTTAGAAGTTTCTGACACTGCTGCTCTGGAAATTCTACCTTCTTCATAACCCAGATCCTCAGCCTTTATTACAAGCCCTGTTTCCTCTTACAACTTCCTCAACAAACAAAGGGAAATAGCCGAGATTTCTCAGAGGTTCCCTCCGCGCTGTCATTGTCATCCTACATGCTACACAGTGGAGGAATGTGAAGCTCCCCAGTCCTCTGTTTCTTAAATTGTGCAGCTCCTGAATCTGGAAACCATGATGACCCCTTCCCTCCACCCATCATCCCATACCTAGGATCCACTTTCCTCTGTCCCAGTTTTACCTGGATAGGCAGGGAGGCGCTCTCAGGGGCAAGATGCTTTCCTTAACTGAGGCCCATCCAGTTCCTCTAAGTCCCAGGCCACACACACCGTGTGTCCTACGGAGGGAGGGAGCAGGGCAGATTGTTGAAGGAATGTGGCTAACTCAGCTGTCTAACCAAGGCTCTGTGGGGCGGAAGGGAGCCTGAATAGCTGAGGCCATCCTTGGGATCCCAGCCATCTACCCCCAGGGCAGCACTGCTGCTGAACAAATTCAGGCCATAGTTCTGACTGCTGGCAGCTGTGTCATGCCATCTCTCTGCCCCACATGAGCCTAAATCCTTCTTCTGGGCTGATGTTGTGGCTGGAAGGGAGGAGGCCCTAATGAGGCTTTCTCATGCTGAGGGAGGAACCTACCTTTCTCTTGGTGTGTGGGCAGCCTGAGTCCTAATTGAATGAGTCACTCCCTAAACATGGACCAAGCTTCTGGTTAGGAGCTAGAAGTGATTATCCAAAGGAAGGGCAACAGCTGTTCTCTGGATTAGAATGCAGCGTATGATGCAGCAGAAGGAATTTCAGCTAGCTGGGAGGAAAGAAATCGTGTATAAGAATTGACCCAGAAATGGTTGACTAGAGGAGGTGTGGACTCTGGTAAGGTTGCCTATCTTGTGAGGTTGGCTCCTGCTGTTGGGAGACACTACCCTGAAGATGCAGAAAGTTAGAGGGATAGAAACTTGCCATCACAAGGGGAAGACCTGTTCTCTAGGGAGTACCTAGCGTGTACCCAGCGACTATGCCTGGCATCTCCTTCCTCCTATAATTCTAAAAAGCAGGTTTTCTTGGCCTGGCACAGTGGTTCACACTGTTATCCTAAGGAGGATTGTTTGAGGACAGGAGTTCGAGATCAGCCTGTGCAAGAATGATATCCCATCTCTACAAAAAATAGAAGAATAGACTCTGCGCCTATGGCTCAACAGGCTAAGGCCCCAGCCACGTACACCTGAGCTGGCGGGTTCGAATCGAGCCCAGGCCTGCCAAACATGACGGCTGCAACCAAAAAATGTCCGGGTGTTGTGGCGGGTGCCTGTAGTCCCAGCTACTTGGGAGGCAGAGGCAAGAGACTCGCTTGAGCCCAGGAATTGGAGGTTGCTGTGAGCTGTGATGCCACAGCACCTCCATCCAGGGTGACAGCTTGAGGCTCTGTCTCAAAACAAACAAACAAACAAAAAATAGAAGAATAAGCCGGATGTGGTGACATGCACCCAGATACTTGGGAGGGTGAGGCAAGAGGATCACTTGAGCCCAGGAGTTTGAGCTTGCTGTGAGCTATAATGACACCACTGCACTCTAGCTCAGGTGACACAACAAGATTTTCAACCCCCCCAAAAAAGTAGATTTTCTTATTCTCTCTTTCACAGATGAGGAACCTGAGATTCAGGGACACAAGTGACTTATTCATAGTCATGCAGCTTGGAGGCAGCAGAGCCAGGATTCAGACCAGGTCTGTCTGATTCCAAACACTCACCCACAACCCTAAGATCTGAGGGGCACCGCAGAAAGGAAACTACAGAAAGAAGGTGATCCTGGCCAGCATGGTACCCAAAGAGGTGATGCCCCGACAGGAGGGTGATGTGTATTTCTGGGAGAGAAGGAGCTACTGCAATAACTACTAGTTAAATGAATCTCTTTCCCCCATCCTCCCACTAGGAATTCCAGGATGCTCTTGGAACCCCATCCACAGTTATTCCATCCTTGGCTTGCTACACTAAGACTGCCTAGTTTCCTGGGGGAAAACTATCTTCCTCACTATACCTCCAGCTCTCCCCTAACCTACCACAAAGTCCAGTGAAGGCAGAATCGTGCTGACTACTTAACAGACACTTAATAGAAAATGAGTAAAGCGGGGGGCGGAGCAAGATGGCGGACGAGTAACAGCTTCCTTGCGGCTGGGCACAGTGAGACTGGGGAGAGAGGACTTCAGGCATCTCTGCCAGGCGGGATCTGCCCAGAAACTTCCCTTTGGGGACACAGGGAGACAGCGT
>CAUYON010088884.1:0-12048 GCA_963573935.1 Arctocebus calabarensis
ACATATTCGAAGGGTCAGGAGAAAACTTCTAAACAAGGATCAAAAATGTTTTCATATAGTAAATGAGAAAATATCATGAATGGTATGTCAATCAGGTTGATAAAATATCTCAGATTGCATGTGAAGCCCCCACACTGTACCTCATGGTTGAACTAATGTACACAGCTATGATTCAATAAAAAAAAAAAAAAAAAAGAAGCAGTAGCTGGGTGGTGCCTGTGGCTCAAAGGAGTAGGGCATGCCAGAGGTGGAGGGTTTAAACCTAGCCCCAGCCAAAAACTGCAAAAAAAAAAAAAAAAGCAGTAGCTGATGTCACAACTGCATAAATGATCACGCGAGACATGGATTGACAGTACATGCTGCAAGAAATGAGGCTAACCATAGGTGCAAGGCAGCACTGAGCACTTCTTGCAGAGTCCTTTCATTGAGAAGATACATAATAGGTGGAGAGATTACTAAGCAAAGACATGCAGGGGTTGCATGCTCGGGGAAATGATCTCATAGGTGCCAACAGAGTATGTACTCAAGGAAATGATCTTTAAGGGTGGTAAGGAAATGATCTCCAAAATACTAAATGCAATTTTTCTCCACTAATCTTTAGGAAATGTCATACAGCACTTAATTTTTAACATTAGCCTTACTACTACAGGACTGAACTTTGCTCCTCCAGGATTACTGAGTTACTTGGTGGCTTGCCTTCCAAGTCACAATAGATTTGCAGGCTTGCCAGGAGAATGTCTTGTTCTCAGTAATTCCTTAGATGCGTTATGATATTGGTGACTGTTGTAGTAAGTATGATGTTTAATCCTCTAAAAGCTAAATTCTGACTATTGAGCAACAGAAAGAAAAACTGAAAGCACAGATGAAGAGCTCCAGATTCATAGCGGTCTGGGGCCCTTTAGCACCTGGAGAAATGTTGGCATAGCAGAGCTGCTCCTAAGGGTATTATTGCAGTCTATGCCATCAACATTCACTGAGCTTTTATCCTGTGCTGGGCTCTGCTCTGATTGTAGGAGATACTAATAAATATTTAGCAGATTGTTCTCTAAAGTTTAGTTGATGTGTAAAGCAAATATATCAAAAGAAAAAAAATAGCAATACAAGTGACCATGGCCTATGTGGCACCTAAAAGTACTAGAAAATTTCAGAGGAGGGAGGAATTATGGATAATTGGGTTGGTTAGGAATGGAGTCACCAGCAGGTATGACAGATACTGACAACAGTTAATCAAACTCCTCTTATCATGTTCCTGGGCCACAGCCTCCCTTGCCAATTTGGGGATTTGGGTGTGGTTGTCTGAATGGGTTCTAGATAATGGAATGCTAATAGCCATGCTGCATGCTACTGTCAGGCCTAGGCCATGAAATCCTTCTCTCCATGATCCTCTGTGTACTTTCTCTTTGGGCAGCAGTGACATTGGAAGCCAAGTGTTAACAATAGCAGAGCTATCAGATAGAAAAGGCCTGGGTTCCTGAATCACTGCCTGGAAGAGAGCTGCCTGACTAACAGGAATACTCAACTTGGACTTTGCTAGAGCAAGAAATAAGCTTCAATTATATTGAAGTATGGAGAGTTTAGTGTTTTTCTGTCTCACAGAAAGTGAGAGTGGAGCAAAAGGTTTAAGGATATGGCAGATATAGATAATTACAGAAGATATTGAAGGTATCTCAGACAGGAAGATTGAGGTGAGCAATGTAATGCAACAGAATTGGTTGAAATAGACTATTAAAAACATAGATCAAAAACATAGGTAGTCCCAGTTTATGGAGGCTAAGGGGTTTGGATGTGACTTTATTGCTCAGGTGGCAATTAGAAAGGTAAAGGGAAATATGATTATAATAAAATAGACATTTTATATTAAAGTTCGTTGTTTCAGTGGTGGTGGATGCATATTCTGGGAAGATCTATCTAATAGCAGTGGTATGAAAAGGAGTAGTTGTTGGGAGGCCATAGCAGAGGCAGAGCTATCTTCTAGGAGGATGTGGGTTAACATCTGGACTGGGTGATGGCGGAGGGGATAAAAGCAAAGGCTGAATAAATGACGCAATACTACTGATTCCCTGTTGGGAGCATTGAGAAAGGAAAGAGGGTGCATAACTTCCAAGTCTGCATGTTAGCTCTGAACAGTGGGTATTCCTTGTGATTATGAACTTGGGGCACAGAGTATAATCTTTATCTTTAAGAAAGTAAGGTGGTATATAATATGTTCTAGGATGCTCACCATCAAAACAGGTAATATATAAACATATTGGCATATGGGATATATTAAGTTGGGTTTTAAGCTACCTCTCTGTATTTTAAGTTTGGTCTAAGCATTTCTCCATACACAGTGAACTATAACCTAACTAGATGCACACACAGTAACCTTCTCTTGTACTAATCACCAATCACTTTGATTGGTTTCAGCCAATCAAAGACAGTTACCTGTTCAAACCTTTCAAATAAGGACAATGTCACGCCGTAACCAACTCAGCTGTTTCTGTACCTCACTTCTATTTTCTGTACATCACTCTGTCTATAAATACCCTCTGGACACAAGGCAGAGTGGGAGGCACTCTGAATCTATTCTGGCTGGGGGCTGTCTGATTCATGAATTGTTCTTTGCTCAGTTAAATTCTGCTCAATTTAAGATGTCTAGAGTTTATGTCTTAACAGATGGTGTTGGAAATGAGAGTGTAAGAGGAGCTTCTAGTACCCCCACCCAGGAGCCATGAGTGACCAAGTAAAGTATGCACTGTGAATACCTCCACTGCAGCAACTTGGGATCATGGGTAAGTTTCTCTCTCAGATTCCAAGGCTCCATGGATTTGCCTTTTCATCTATCAGCAACTTGGTCCATCTGGGGTCTAAGATCAGCTCCATGGATTTGTCTTTTCAGCTGAGCAAACTTGGTCCAAACTGGGGTCTAAGATCAGATTGGATCAAATGATTAACTGAATTGGATCCAGCTAGAAGCCTCAGATGTCTGACTGTGCAGGACAGAAATTGGCAGTACTACAGAGGGGGTTAACTTCAACTTGCAAATATTTGCAGGGATTTTGGTGTTCTAGTGCCTTTGTTTCTTTTTCTTATATGCTTAGATATGAAAAAAGTCATTGGCTAACTGATCAAAGGGGTCAAAGAGACAAAGCCAAGATTCAACTTGAAAATGGGAAATTAAATTCTTAATTTCTGAAGAATTGAGTCCTCTGCCTTCTGTCTATCTGTCTATCCCTATCTATACATGCATAAGTATGAGGTGCTAAAAGCAGAACATGCTTACAGAAATGGTGAAATTTTTTTTTTTTTGAAGAGATAGAGTCTAACTTTATCGCCCTGGGTAGAGTGCTGTAGTGTCACACAGCTTACAGCAACCTCCAGCTCCTGGGCTTAGGTGATTCTCTTGCTTCATCCTCCCCATAGCTGGGACCACAGGCACCTGCCACAATGCCCGGCTATTTTTGTTGCAGTTTGGCTGGGGCCAGGTTTGAACTGGCCACCCTCAGTATATGGGCTGGCGCCCAACCCACTGAGACACAGGCACTGCCCCAAATGGTGACATCTTACTAAAGTTAACTTAAAATTACAGAGTAAATTTAAAAATGAAGATTCCCAAATTAGTCTGATCCAGGGATGCCTATTGATGTGTAGGGGCTTCTAAAAAGATTTTGATGATGTTTTCATTGCTTTTTAAAAAAGACTTAAGAAAAGGCAAATGAAAGTCTTAAGTGACTAATTGATGGGAAAAATTGAATCTACTAACCTTTTGGCTTAGCTACTATTCTACCCTAAAGGCTCAAAAAAGCTGTACTGAATAAAGCCCCTACACACTGTAGGCCATCTAGTAAAGTTGGCTTGCTACTTTTTCAGATTTATTCACCTGAAGTCCAGGCGTAGATTATGCTTTCTTTGTCCTATTCCTTAATGGGCTACATCCAGAACTCAGTAACTATAGTCAAGAGATTGCAGCTAAGTTAAAAAGATTACCAATTGAACTAAATTGATTTCCAAAGTGCAATTAGCTGGCAATTTTGAAACCCTTTTGTAAAGGAAATCTACATTTGTAAGAGTGTTGCCTCTAGGGCAGCGCCTGTGGCTCAAAGGAGTAGGGCGCCAGCCCCGTGTGCTGGAGGTGGCAGTTTCAAACCCAGCCCCAGCCAAAAACCTAAAAAAAAAAAAAAAAAAAAAGAGTGTTCCCTCTATGCACCTCAAAAAGTGAGAGAACTGAGTCACTGGAAACTCTTCCCTTATTTAAAATTTACGTGACAAGTCCTACTGTTGTTTAAGGTACTTTTCCTGACTGTCTTTTCCTGGGTGGCCTTTATCAGCACGCCCTTTCCATGATTTGAGCAGGTGACGATACAATATTTAGGCCTAAAGTCTCAGAGCCCATGTTTTTGAGATCTGTTTGTATTATGTGTAGGTGATAATATTTGGCAAATAAAGCCAGTTTTAAAATTGTTGGTAAAATAAAATTGGCATGTCTTACAAATTGTCAGTCCCATGTTTTTGAGATAGAAACTTTCTAACTTGTTTTATCCAAGAGTCATTCCTTTATAAGTGCAAATTTAGGATTGCTTAGATGACAATTACTTAGGGCAATGAAACAGGTAATTTAAAGATTGATAGTCTAAATGGGGATAAAATACTAGAGTATATGAAAGCCAGTAAATGTGAATTCTTTATGAAAGCTATAAGACCTGCTTCTGTCTGCAGATCTGTTTGTGTTATGTGTAGGTGATAATATTTGGCAAATAAAGCCAGTTTTAAAATTGTTGGTAAAATAAAATTGGCATGTCTTACAAATTGTCAGTTATATATAATGCAGGCATTTTTGCCTGGATCTATTGGGCAGACAGGTTTATGCTGTTTCTAATACTTGTTTTAAGGTCATAAAACTACAACTGCTGTAATATTTTTGACACTTGCTTTGTCTATGAGCTTATGTTTTTGGCTTCGTGCCTCTGGATTCTGGGTTCTGGGTAGATGGGTATGGTGAGGCCTGTGGGCATAGCCTCAGTGCTGAGACTGGCCACCAGTGAGGCAGAATCAAGCCTTTCTCCTTGGCTCAAATTTTACCTCCTGGCCTTGCTGGGAGCTCAGACAATCCATGCATCATTTTCACAGCTCTGTCCTCTTTCCTGAGCTCTAACTATATCTGGTGTGCAAATTCGGGATCCTGATGAGCCTTGTCCTTCATAGCCATTCTATGTGTCATGATATTAGGAAGGGTACCTGTGTCACAGTTTAAAATTCTTTTCAGTAATTTACAATCTTAAAATCATGTTATGTTACTAAGCAATAGATAATCATGAATTATCTGAGTAATTTTTAAATAAATTAAAATACTAAAACATTAATTATTAAATGTAAATTTAAATGTATATACTTGAGCATTTTATTTTTATATGGTGTGGAAAAGTCAAATATATTTAAATCTGTTTAAATAAATTAAAAAAAAGAGTAGACAGCTTTCTAAAAAATTATGAAGTGTCTTTCATCTATAAATATTGATATAAAACCATTTGAATTTACTGAATTTCTAAAGTTTTCACTAGAAATTAGGCTTTTTAAGAGTCAAAATTATAGTTAACTTATTTAATAAAAACTAGTTGATACAAGAGAAAATATTCTGTATATGGAGTCTGTAAAGAAAAGCAAGATATTTTTGGTGAGAAATATTGTAAAAACATAAATATATGCTTTTAAGAAAGAATTTTTGCTTAGTTTAAAAGTTACTTAAAGTTTGTTTCAAATGGAAGGGATAACATAGATAAAATTATGTGAATATAAAAAGTTGGGAAGAGAGAGAGATTGGAAAAATTTTTGTAAGAGATTATAATAGGTCTATGGAAATTTCATACAATCAAAAATTGAGATTGGATAGATTTATTTATAATGTTTTATTAAAATTAGTGTTAGCATTAATAAATAACACAAAAATAAGCTGATTATCTCTTTTGTGTAAGAATTTCATATAGTGTTAATAAGTGATAGCAATGTATTTCTGTTCATTTTGAACAAACTGCAAAAAGAAAAAAAGAGAGAAGAAACAGATTTTTATCTCATGCTGTCTTTATTAGATCTTTTAATGTTTGGTAAACTGAGTTTCTGCTCTATCAAATAATAAGGGTTTTTTATTTTTAAAACCTTTCAATTATCACTTTCACTAAATGAATGTGAATGACTATTATTTTACAGTGATCTATAATTTTTTTTAACTTTATTAAAATTAATATGAGGGTACAATATTTAGGTTACATTGTTCTCATTTCCAGAGTAAAGTTCCATTTGTAGTAGAGCCCCTCACCTGGGTGTGTGTGTGTCATTCACCCTCACAATGTGCACGTTAGATGAGATCCCGCCTCATACCCTCCCTTCTTCTGTCATACCTTCTTCCCCCCTCTCCCCTTCCTCTACCCTGAACTGGACTATAATAGTGTTTCACTGTTCTTATGAACATGTAATTGTTTATATATTGATTTTATATTAGTATGGAGTACATTGGATGGTTATTTTTGCATTCTTATGATACTTTACTAAGAAGAATGTATTTCAACTCCATCCAGGTAAATGTAGAAGTTGTAAAGTCTCCATCTTTTTAAATAGCTGAATAATATTTCATGGTATACATATACCACAGTTTGTTGGTTGATTATTCATGGTTGACTGGCACTTAGGTTGCTTCCACAACTTAGTAATTATGAATTGAGCTGCAGTAATCATTCTCTTGCAAATGTCTCTGTGGTAAAATGATTTTTGTTCTTCTGAGTAGATACCTAGTAATGAGATTGAGGTCAAAGATCTACATTTAGATCTTTCAGGATTATCAACACTTCTCTCCAAAAGGGCTGTATTAGTTTGCAATCCCACCAGCAGTGTAGAAGTGTTCCCTTTTCTCCACATCCATGTCAGCATCTGTTGTTTTAGGAGTTTGTGATGTGGGCTGATCTAGGTGATATCTTAGAGTGGTTTTGATTTGCATTTCTCTGTTGATTAAAGATGATGAGCATTTTTTCGTGTGTTTCTTGGCCATTCATCTGTCATCCTTGGAGAAGTTTCAGTTCAAATCTCTTGCTCACTTACAGAGAGGATTGTTTGCACTTTTCTTAATGTTTAATTTGAATTCTTTATTCTAGTTATCAGGCCTTTGTCAGATTCATAACATCCAAAAATCTTCTCCCATTTTGAGGGCTGTCTGTTTGCTCTGTTTGTGGTACTCTTAGCTGTGCAAAGGCTTTTTAGCTTGATCATGTCCCAGTCATTTATTTTTGGTGTTGCTGCAATTGCTAGGGAGTTCTTCCTCATAAAGTTTTTTCCAAGGCCAATGTCTTCAAGTGTTTTCCTCAAACTGTCTTCTAGTTTTTTTATTTTTTTGTGTCTTAAATTTAAATCTTTTATCTAATGAGAATCAGTTTCTGTACATGGTGAGAGGTGAGGGTCCAGTTTCAGTCTTCTGCATGTGGATAACCAGTTCTCCCAGCGCCATTTGTTAAACAAGGATTCTTTTCCCCTTTGCATGTTTTTGTTAGGCTTATCAAAGATTAAATGACAATATGTGCTGGGTTTATCTCTAGATTCTTTATCCTGTTCCATAGATCTATGCTGGTACCATGTTCTTTTGATTGCAATAGCCTTGTAATGTAACCTGAGGTCTGGCAACATGATGTCTCCAGATTTGTTTTTATTTCTAAGAACTATATTTGATATTCAGGTTTTTTTCTGGTTCCATATGATTCACAGTGCTATTTTTTAGATCTTTAAAGTATGACATTGGTATTTTGATGGGGATTGCATTAAATCTATAGATTGCTTTGGGTAGTATGGACATTTTAACAATGTTGATTCTTCCCAGCTATGAGCATGGTATGTTCTTCCATTTGTTGACATCTTCTGCTATTTCCTTTCTCAAAGTTTCATAATTCTCTTTCACTTCCTTTGTTAGATATATTCCCAGGTATTTCAGCTCCTTTGTTGCTATTGTAAAAGGAATAGAGTCTTTGATTTTGTTCTTAGCTTGACATTTGTTGGTGCATAGGAAGGCTACTGATTTGTGGATATTGATTTTTTAACTTGAGATGCTGCTATGTTCCTTGATCACTTCTAAGAGCTTTGTGGTTGAGTCCCTGGGGTTTTCCAGGTATAAGATCATGTCATCTACAAAGGGGGAGAGTTTGACATCCTCTGTCCCCATTTGAATTCCTTGGATCTCCTTCTCTTGCTGGATTGCAATGGCTATGACTTCCAACACTACATTAGGTAACAGTGGAGACAGTGGGCGTCCTTGTCTGGTTCCAGATTTGAGTGGGAATGCTTTCAGTTTTATTGCATTCAGTATGCTATTGGCTGTGGGTTTGCTGTAGATAGCCTCTCTCTGCTTAAGGAATGTTCCTTATAAGCCTATTTTTCTCAGTGTTTTTATCTTGAAAGGATGCTGGATATTGTCAAAAGTCTTTTCTGCATCAATTTATGTGGTGTGTTATATTTATAGATTTGTGTATGTTGAACCGACCCTGTGTCTCAGGGATAAAACCCACTTGATCATGGTGTATAAGCTTTTTAATGTGTTTTATTCTGTTTGCTAATACCTTGTTGAATATTTTGACATCAATATACATTAATGATATTGGTCTATAGTTTTCTTTTTTTGTTGGTTCCTTTCCTGGTTTGCGGATCAGGGTGATATTTGCTCCACAGAATGTGTTGGGGAGGATTCCTTCTTTCTCTGTATTTTTGAAAAGTTTATGCATTGTAGGAACTAGTTCCTCTTTAAAGATTTGATAGAATTCAGGTCCAGGGCTTTTCTGTTTAAGGATATTTTTTATAACTGATGCTATTTCAGTACTTGATATTGGTCTATTCAAATCTTTCTGGATGTGTTTTAGAAGATATTTAGCTTCCAGATATCGGTCCATCTCCTCTACATTTTCATATTTCTGGGAATAGAGTTTTTATAGTAATTATTGAGAATCTTTTTCATTTCTGTGGCATCTGTTGTTATTTGCCTTTTATAATTTCTGATTGTAGTTATTAGAGATCTTGTGTTTCTGTTTCTTGTTAGTCTAGCCAAGGGTTTATCAATTTATTAAACTTTTCAAAGAAGCACTTTTTGTTTCACTGATCTGAATAAATGTATTGTTTTAAATTTCATTTAGTTCTGCTCTAATTTTTGTTATTTTTTTCTTCTGCTGGGTTTGGGATTAGATTTTCCCATTGCTTGAGATGGCCCATTAGGTTGCTGCCTTGGCTGCCTTGCTCTCTTTCTGTTTTCTGATGAAAGCATCTAATGATATAAATTTCCTTCTAATGACTGCCTTTGCAGTATCCCACAGGTTTTGATAGTTTGTGTCTTCATTATTGTTTTGTTCTAGAAATCTAATGATCTCCTTCTTGATCTCATCTATGACCCAGCTATCATTCGGCATAAGGTTATTTAATTTCTATAATTTTATCTGAGCATGAAGATTTCTGTTGCTGTTGAGTTTAACTTTTATTACATGATGGTCTGAGAAGACACAGGGGATGATTTCTATTCTTCTGAATTGGTTATGGTTAGCCTTGTGACCTAAGATACGATCAATTTTAGAAGATGATCCATGGGCTGATGAGAAGAATGTGCATTCAGTTTTGTTAGGATAACATGTTCTATAAATGTCTATAGACAAAAGTCCATTTGTTCTAGGATCTTGTTTAAGTCCATTATTTCTTTGTTCAGTTTCTATTTGGAAGATCTGTCCAGTACTGCCAATGGAGTGTTAAAATCTAACTATTATAGTGTGGGAAGATATCTTATTGTTCAGATCAGTTAGGGCTTGTTTTATGTATCAAGGAGCATTCAGATGGTGCCTATTGGGTGCATAGATGCTAAATATCAAAATTTCTTCATACTATATGTTTCCCTTGACCAGTATGTAGTGTCCATCTTTGTCTTTCATTATTTTTGTTGGTTTGAACACCATTATATCTGCATACAAGTTTGAAACCCCAGATTTTTTCTGCTTTCCATTTGCCTGGAATACCATTGCCCATCCCTTCACCCTGAGACCTATATTATCCTTTGAAGTAATAGTAAGTTTCTTGTAGGCAAGAGACAGCTGGCCTGAGTTTTGGTATCTAGTCAGCCAGCCTATGCCTCTTTAAAGGAGAGTTCCAAACATTCACATTAATTGAGAGAATTGATAGCTGTGTCAGAGTTTTGGTCATAGTGTTCTTCAGAAGTTAAAAGCTTAATTTTATGCCTCTAACCATTGTAGAAGCTAGGCTTTGTTATTTAATTTCTGGGTAGGTTTACTTTGGTGGTGTACCCTCCCTGTTGATTGATATGAAGAATGGGTCTGAGTATTTCCTGTAGAGCTGGTTGAGTCATGGCAAATTTCCTCAGCTTGTGGATGTCAGTGAAGTATTTGATTTCTCCATCACAAATGAAGCTCAGTTTAGCAAGGTATAGGACCCCAAACAATAGAAATTGTCTTGTTTAACAAGGTTGAAGGTCAATGACCATCCTTTATTGGCTTGGAAATTTTCCACTGAAGGATCTGCAGTCATCCTTACACTTTTCCCTTTGTAAGTATACTTTTCTTACACTTGGCTGTTTGCAGAAGCTTCTCCTTAATATTAACATTGGCAAAATTAATTACAATGTGTCTAAGAGATGCTTGAGGTTGTGAAACTATCTGCTATCTGAATTTCTGTGTTTCTCACAATACTTGGGAAGTTCTCTGCCATAATGTCTTGGAGCAGAGAATTTGCCTTTGGGACCATCCTCTTATCCTTCAGGAATCTCTATAATTTGGATGTTTGATTTCTTAGAATGATCCCATAATTCTCTCAGGGAATATTCTGTCATTTTCCTCCATTTTTCTATCTCTTTGAATGCTTGGGATAGTTCAAAAGTCTTGTCTTTGTTATCTGAGATTCTTTCTTCCCACTGCTCAACTCTATTTCTGAAGGACTCTACTGTATTTTGTAGCTCCTCAAATACCTTTTTCAGTTCCGTAAGCTCTGCTATATCTTTCTTCATTATGTCCATATCCTTGGTAACTTTGTCTTTGAATTCATTTTTCTCCCAGCCTTTAAGCTGAATTGGGATGACTTGCTGTTCTCTCATGCCTCCCTAATCATGCCTGAAAGTCCTGCTCCCCTTTTGGGGAGGGACATACTAACTAAAACAGGAACTTTTCCCTCCTGGAGATCTAGTCATGATCAAAACTCTCCCCTCTAATTTACCTTCCCTAACCCCAACTTGGGAAGTCCCTTTTCCTGTTATCTTGTCTTCTTCTACAGCTGTTAAAGTTATAGGAGTCAATTCCTGCATACATCATTCACAAGTAAAATCCTGGAACCCTCCATCTTCTATGGAGGCAGACAATGAAGACAGCCAACCACAGACCACCTACTCTTGTGAGCCAAAAGAAAGTTTGAAGTTATTCTTTAGGAAACAGCAAGAAAAATTCTAATATGGTTTTCTTCTAGCATCACTGAATAAGTGCTTCTGACCTGATGCTGTTCTACCTTTGCCTATTACTGATTAAACTAATCAGATTTATGTTTTCCAGAAATGTCATCAAGCCACACGCAATAAAGATGGTTCCATTCCATGAACCCCTGTATCACTCCTCCTCTGGAGAAACCTTAACTGAGCCCTTCTATCATCGCCCGATTCAGCAGAAAGCAGTTAGATCAAGTCTTCACCTTTTTGCCCTAACAGCAGTTGGAATTTCTACTCAGAGAGGGAGAATTGATGCAGGACATTTGGCGCCCTAGCCAGCTCAGCGGAACTGGCAGACCCACCGCCTCCACCTTGGCAGTGTCGGTGCTGCAGCAGCCAGCTGAAGAACCAGTGGGCTGGATGACAGGCAAGGAGGGGGACCTCCAACCCCCACTGGAGGCTCCAATAGGGAAAAAAGCCGGACAACTGCCGAGGAGACAACTGTGCCTTGGTGTCTTCTTCACTTTACACTTAGGACTAAATGTGGAACCCCCATTTCCTATGCCTAGGTTAATTTAATGTGAATTTCCTAGGCCTCAATTCCATGAATGGACTATATCCATTCATTGATACATTCATTC
>CAUYON010088887.1:0-13400 GCA_963573935.1 Arctocebus calabarensis
TTTAGAAGTACTACTGATGTGGTCAAAATGTTACTTGCTGCAACTATATATCCACATACCTCCAAAAGTATTGAATTACATATGGGACTGTCACACAAACTTTTACATCAAGCCCTTTGTTTCTTGGTCTTCCTGTTGTAACTACCTAACCTTACCTTAATTACCTTTCCTTCAGTTTCTTTCATAAGTTCTCCCAACATCACCAGTAGTTAAGCTAGGAAGAAAGTTATTTCTAATTTTAGGGAGTAAGAAGAAGGAGAATACACAGAGAAATTAAAGTAACTTGCCCAAGTTTGGTATATGTCAGAACCAAAAATAGAATTCAGGGCCTCTAATTTAGACACCAATACCATATAGCTTGATTTAAGCTGGGACTCTATCCACTATGGTATAGTGTCTTACAAAGTGATGACACCTACTATATAATAAAATGAGAAAAATTTTGCCACAATAAAGAGAAAATACAAATTATTTTTTCCTAAATGTACTTTATTTGTACTTTAATATTACATGACTGGGTAAAACTAATTTTTTTTTTTTTTTATTAAATCATAGCTATGTACAATAATGCATTTATGGGGTACAATGTGCTGGTTTTATATACAATTTGATATACAACAAACTGGTAAACACAGCTTTTTAAAATTAAATCTATTCTAGTCTTCAATCATACTTATTTGCTAGGGAAAAATGTTTATCTGCGTAAGTATTACATAAGGCAAAATTACTTCAAAAATTTACATATTCTCAAAAGCAAGCCTTTGGTTTTGTCACTGTTTCTAAATTAGAATTTTCATTATAGGTTTAGATATAACTGTGTACTGAGAAGCAAAATAAGTTAGATCTACTCTCCTGGCCTCCTCTAAAGACAATGTGCAAACTAACTGGTAAAAGAGAATAACTTTGAACAATAAAATATACTCTTTCTGAGCTTTTCAAGAGAAAAGATTTTCCTGAGAATCTCCATATGAGGGGAAAAAAGGGTAACTACATCACACTAACATTCGGATACATTTCTTTAATGTTAGAGACTAAAATAGAATCTGCATATCAAACAGCTCTAGAAACAAGAACATAATTATAGAAGGTTTATCTACTAAGATTTCATGGTTTGAACTCTTTAAAGATTAACAGATCCCAAATTTTATTTGAATATCAGTTACATATAATACACATTACTCATGCTATGAAGTAATATAACTTAAATATTTTCAATCTATCATAGTAGTCATTTTTACTAAAATATTAATATCTTTACCAAAAGATGTTTGATATGGCTGTAGATAACAAATGCTTATGAAGATATAATAAATAATAGCAAATAATGCCTTTTATAAATTATCAACCTAAAAAACAAGAAATTTTATTAAAAAGCCAAGTAAAAGACTTTTTAGCTAAGCAAACCACTAAGATTAAAATGCGAATTTAAGCCAATCTTATACTGAATCACAGAATAGACTGATTCTGATATATTAGAAAAACAGAATTTTTTATTTTTTTGAGATAGAGCTTCAAGCTGTCCCTCTGGGTAGAGTGCTGTGACATCATAGCTCACAGCAACCTCCAACTCCTGGGCTCAAGCAATTCTCTTGCTTCAGTCTCCTAAGTAGCTGGGACCACAGGTGCCTGCCACAATGCCCAGCCATTTTTTGGTCATAGCTGTCCTGTTTCGTAGGTCCGGGTTGGATTCAAACCCGCCAGCTCTGGTGTATATATGGCTGGCGCCTTAGCTACTTGAGCTACAGGCGCCGAGCCAAAAAATGATAATTTTTAATAAATGAAAAGTCATTATTTAACCAGAGTCTATTCAAAATTGCAAAAAATATGTCAATGAAACTTGAATTACTCAATTAACATATGTACATATGTAACTGATATCCTTTAATTTCTATGCTTTATATATTTTTTTATTATCATTTAAAAGATAAGTTCAAAACAGTACTTGCCCATACAATAATATTTTTTATGGTTTAGTTTTGTTGACTTACTATTCTTCAGGGTATAACCCAACACGGACTAATATAGTTTCACTAATAGCATCTTCATGCTGTTATAGTACTTTAGAAGTTCTAGAATTTTGTTAAGATTTTGAAGTTCCATATATAAAACCTTCACCTATCTCTATTAACAACCTTTATCAAATCATATAATAATGACTGACTTATGTAACTACCCTTAAGAGAAATTCTCAATGACAAAGACCAAATTTTAGAAATTTTACTTTCCCAGAGCCTTGCTTTTCTGTGCCGGACAGCCAAGAAGTGTTAAATCAATGCTTAATGCATACAAAAAAATTATAAATAACTAAATCTTTTCATAAATATTTTTTGAAAATGCAATTCATTTATGTAAAAGAAATTTGCAACCTAACAACACAGGGGAAAAGCTAATGTAAGAAAATAAAATTTCTTACTGTTTATTGAAGAAATATGGTTGTGTTCCCAGTCTTTGAGAAAGAGCTTGACAGCATTGGTCTACATCTTCTAAAACCTAACACAGCCAATATGGACCACAAAGAAAAATACTCAAATTAATAAAACAATCAAGAGTATCTAAAAATTTATATCACAGCTTACAACAAAAATCTAAATTTAGGTTACTATATTTAGGTTTTATAATATATTTAAATCAGACTACAGACCATAAGTAATACTTTCTATATAAGAAATAGAAAGAAAATTTGAGAATAAATTTCCTTTAAATATATTTAAGTTAATCATAAGAACTTTGTCAAAAACAAAAATATTATCCTGAACCTATATATTCAAATGACTTTGCAGACATAAAAAAAATTTGCTTCATAAGGACAACACTGCTGACCTACCATGAGTAAAAGCATTTGAATTGTTTTCCCACTAGTGGAGACGGACTTTATTTACTCCTTCTCTATTCATTTACTTAATCCCCCTCGTGGCCAATGACACACATCCGTGATATAGCTGGCCAGGATTAAGGGTAACCGTGGAAAAGGCAAACATTAATTAACTTGATCTTAGTGGACGAGACACGTATTTTACAATTTTGGCACTTCAGTAAATTTAAAACCAAAGAAAAGTAAATATATTATGTACTTATATTTAACAGGGTTTCTTCTTTAAGCCCAATGTTGCAGAACTATATTTATTGACATGAAAGATGTCCACGATGCATTGAAAAATGGGGAGAGAAATCAGGTTATATAGTGGCAGGCATAATGTGATCCCACTTAAGGAACATCTAGAATAATGTTCTCCAAAAGTTAAGAATAGAAATTGCTAGGTGGTGGGATTTTAGGCAAGTTTTACTTCCTTTTTACACTGTTCTAAATTATAATATTTGCTTTACCTTCAGGATATATGATTTTTATAAGAAATAAATAAAATTACTTCATGTCAGAGAAAATAACAGCAAATGTTTTGCTAATGTTACATTATAATGGGAATTTTTAAAAGGAGCATCAACATAAAGAAGAAATTTTTAATGCATGAAAGTTGAGGGTTTTGTGAAGTTCAACGTGAACCTACCTGGTCCAGAGTCTTGTTACCCCAACCAATCGCTTTCATCTTACGTTTGATTTCCCACTGTTTCTGATAGGCCAAAATATGATTCAGAGGCCAAGGGTAAGGAGATCCATACCTAGCATGAGTAATCTAAAACAAAAAAAATTGTGTTAAAAATAGGATCCTTCCTAAAAACAATGTCTGGTTTTAGAAATAGAACTCTAAAAGAAATATATTTTCAAAGAACATAAATAGAGTAATCTGAGAAAAATACATAGCTTGCAATCTAAAAAATTAAAACCTTAAAGTGTACCCTTTAAAAATACATAAACTTTTATGTACTTTGCAACCAGTTATATCAAATAATGACACATAGCTTCTCCAAACTGTATGTGCAAGCAAAATTAAAGTAAGTGGAAAACTTGTATCACTAATGGTATAAACCACAATGTTTCATTTATGAGCAGGGACTTGCGATTCTGAGCAAAAGTGTTTTCTCATTAAATTTTAATTAAGATAAATGCTACAGAACCACTCACCTCCCCTACTGTAGCTTCATCGCACCACTGAAGATACAACTAGGAACAAAAGAACAGTCACTAAAACTTTAGAATACCAAAGAGAAAAAGGATAAGAAAGTTATTTCTCACCATAGTAATTTTTTATAAACCAATTTTGTAAGTCATATGTGTGTGGGTTTGTGTTCCTTAGCTACTACTATACAGAATAATTAAATTTAATGGTGGAGCCTTATGAAAATATTTCTTATTCACACAATACATCTCTAAATACTATTAAGTAAAATTCAAAAGGCCAAAGTAAAATAATGAGCAAGCTAGAATCACTTGTTTTTAGAGATGGAAAAAATAAAGGAAAATGTCAGATAATCTGTTCAAAGATGATGATGAAATCATTTGAGGAACTATCCTGGCCCCAGAATTACTTGACCATTTTCCCATTTCTTAATAACTTTAAAATAACCCATAGGAAAGAATATATATTGTGAGAGGAAAAAACTTATTTTTTAAACCCATATTATCTGGTATTCTACCTCTGCAGTCAACAGCATATTGTTGACTAATTCCATGTAAGCTTTCATTTCTGCTTTTTGGACTTCATCCAGCCCGTCACTAAGAGAATGGCCCTAAAGGGAATTTAAAAAAATTTTTAAGAACATCATATTAAATATACAAAAACTTTCAGTTATCTTAATAACAAGTACTATAACATGTAACTATCCAATGGATTAATTCCCAAAATGCCTCTCCAAACAAAATTATTCTATATAAAAGCATATTTAATACTCTGTATCACTACAAAATATTAATAAGAGTATTTGTTATTATATAAATGCATTTCTAAGAGACCAAACTGCATTATCAATTATTTCACAAAAGCAAAAAACAGATGGAATACTGTTTACAAAAGTATAGGCACTAATTTTAAAATTCGAATACACTATAGTAATTAGTAGATACATGAAATGGTACTTTCTTTAGTTCAATCTGGCAGTCTATTGCAAGATTTAAAAAACGCATACCCCATGACATCCCCAAACCACTCTTAGAAATTTATTCTAAGGAGACAGACAAGTATACAAGTCTTTACATACAAGAAAATGTACCCTAGCACTCTGTGATAGCAAAAAACTGGCTACAATCTATGCTCATTAGTAAAGACGTGAGAAAATAAAATTATAATATAATATATCCAATATTACAGAATACTATACAATTTAAAAGAATGACATATATCTATATACCTGCAACTATTAATAGAGAATAATTTCAAATATATTAATAATTTGAAAAGGTAGGTTGCGAAATAACACAGACTAGTATGATCAATTTTCCTATAAGGTCCACAAAGATGTTTCCCAAAACATTAATGGGTATTGTTCCTTGATAACTATTAAAATCTAAACTGAATAAATGAAAAGTAGAATCTTTCAAATAGATAAACTAAATATATTAACTTCTGACCATAACTTCTATCTCCTTTCTTAGAAATCAAATGGATACTTCAAAACAACCTACCAGTTTTCACTTATGACCAAAATTCTCATAAGCATAAGTTAGAAAATTATCTACCATTTTGTAAAGATCAAACTACCTCTTTTGTCCTTGGCTTACATCATGAAAAATACCAACCTATACTTCAGAATATTTTCTAGTAGTTTGTATTGGCATTTTATAATACTAGGTTAAAATCAATGTAAATGTTAAGATACACTAAAGAATGATGAACGACTTACTTAACAATAACTGTGATTAGATGCATTTAATATATAGAATTTTTTTACCTTAGCTTTAACAAATTGGACTATTGGACCAAGTTCTGATACTACTTGATTTCCCACATGAATAAAAGGTACTTTACCTGTTGAGGGGGAAAAATGTGTAAAAACACTTTCAGTAAAGTTTGTGCTAATAAAAAAAAAATTAACACAAAAATCGATGTTCTAATACTATGTACAGAGATTTCATAAAACTATAACTTTTGAAAATTAGTCAGATATGTATGTTCAATTCTATAAATTTTTAAACACTGATTTCTAACCAATTTTAAAACAAAAGGAAAAGGAACAAATAGGTTCATTTCTAGAGTATTCATTTGAATATAAGAGCAGATCACAGTATTTTCTTTCAGAGCTAACATTAATAAATCACCATATAATAGTAAACACTAATTTTCCAAATTTCATGTACCCAGTCAGGACACTGGTTCATGACCACTGATAAATTTTAAAGAAATTGACTGGCTTTTCAGAGTACAAAGAAAACACTACTTTCTAAACTTATTTAAGAAGTCTTCTTTTTATATCTTCTAATTTTAAATCTTTGATACCCATTAAAGTCAGTATTTTAAGCACATCATGTTTTTCACACAAAATATCAAGAATTAAAAGAATTAATGATCTTTGAAGGTACGCTCCTTGGTGAGTAATAATGCAAAGTATGTTCCAAACACATGTGGGGAAGAAGAACTGGCTTCTCTAAATACATGCCACATGAACAAATACAGTATTTCATTTTAATAAATACCAATACTTGATGAAATTATCAGAGATGAGAGAACAAAATAGTTTCTAAATAGCAAGAAGGTCTACTCCAAATTCTAAAATATGAAACCTGCTGTCAGACCTAGTTCAAATAGAGTTCACACTGACAGCTGGCTTCTTCCTGCTCCTTTTCAATAAATTCACTCCTCTCACTCAGGCAGCCTAGGGGTAATGGATGAGGTGCACAGTACCAACAACAGCTTCATCTGCATCGAAAGGATAACACGCATTACAAAGGAAAGGCAGGCCTTTTGGAACACTACAACTCTAGAAGTATTTAGAAGACATTTCCCTGTCACCAATTCTGCATTCCTTCCTTCCACTGCTTTGTACATCTTGCAAAAAAGAAAAGACTTTCTTATCTGGGTAACCATTAGGCCATATTGTTTCTTAACTTGGGATAAAAGCTGTGTAACTATTATACTACTAGAATTAGTGTAGGTCCTTTGAGATAAAATTATCTGAGAATGAAAACTATTTAGTGCTTTAACTAATGGGTATTTTGGGTTTTAGCACTTCTAGAGCAAAATGTTTTTCTCATTTTCAATAACTAGCGTCAAGTTCTTATATAAAGTTTGTATTTTCATTTCTTAAAAATATTTTGAACATTGTAGATTCTAAAGCAGAGAAGAAGTCTGGGTAGTCAATTGAGTATTCATATTATATGTATATCCCTAAATAAAAGAAATATGTAAAAATCAAGGCAAAAGTTAGAAGTGAATAATGTTTTTCTCACTAGCCTGACTTATAATGGAGCCAATGTTCTATTATTACAGGTATCAGGTAAAAGCAAAATGGGACAGTTATTCTCTGGCACCAATCAAAGGTCAAAAAAGAAAACCAAGGCCTCTGTTTTTCTTTTTAAGTGAATAATCACATTTAGAACTTTTATTTCTAAAGAAAGGAATGTTGCCAAGCAAGTATACAGATTCAGAGAATGTTAGAAATACAAAGGACCTTGGATCATTTAATTAAGCCACCTCATATTGCAGATAAAGTCACTGAGGCTCAGAGAGAGAAGTAAAATTTTACCAGGAAATAGTTAATGTGACCAAGTCACAGAAAGAGTAAAGATTTCCTAATACATAGCCAAGTGGTCTTCTATTCCATGTTCTCTGCTTTAAAAAAAAAATCTACCACAACGAGAAACAAGCAAATAAAAAAGCATTTCCCTGATCATCCCAAATCATTTGATGAAAGAGAATACTAATGTGAAATATGATAAAATTTAAATATCTTAGAGAAAGTATTTTTTTTTCTTTTTTTTCTGAAGACAGAGTCTCACTTTGACACCCTGGGTAGAGTTCACAGCAATCTCAAACTCTTGGGTTCAAGTGATTCTCTTGCCTCAGCCTCCCAAGTAGCTGGGACTACAGGTGTCCACCACAATGACCAGCTAGTTTTAGAGGCAGGGTTTCACTCTTGCTCAGGCTGGTCTCAAACTCCTGAGCTCACGCAATCCACCTGCCTTGGCCTCCCAGAGTGCTAGGATAATAGGCGTGAGCCACTGCAACCTCCCGCAAAGTATGATTTTCATCTACCTGGGGAGACTCCTCCTTATGAAAGAAAATGTATATATGTATTGCATGCCTCTAACATATCCATGTTAGTCTTTCAAAGTTGTTATAAGTAATAGCTGATTTTATTTCTAAGTATAGAAATTTGGGGAAAGTAGATGAACTACTTTGACTTTTCATTGCTAATTTTAGTATTAGATTATTAACCTTTGTATATGTAAATATACAAACTCTTTTTATGTGACTACAGAGAAAAAAGATGGACAGAATGCAATTTGGTTCATTAGAATTCAATGTGTACATAAAAATCAGCACAAAGATGAGTCAATAAATGGCCCCTAAGAATCATAAATCTAGAAATCCCTTTATAAAAATGTTTTCAAAATATATTTATAAACCTATAAATATGGATGTATCCATATAATATTCAATCTCTATGAGGAGGGTGTCTTCACACTTTTTGACGATTACTCTTAAGAATTTAAGGTGAAAAAAATGTTTACTACACGTCATTCCAAAGTTATCATCACATCAAAACAAAAAGATAGATAACTGTCTCCCTAAAAAGCAATGTAACATACTTACACCCATCAGTTATAATTAACAATTTATTCAAGGAGCGTTTTCATGTGTTATTATTGCTATCGCAAAACCATAATTATAACCCATGCCAATTATACTTTAACTTTATCAACTTTGTGATACCATTTATTTTGATGTTAAAAATTATTTGCATCATATTTAAAACAGGACTTTCATATACTAATGTATAGAACAATACTGATTATTTTAATAGAGTTTTTTCAGATTTGTTAATATAAAGCATTAGAAAAAGAAATCATTAGAAACCAAAAGATCCAATGACAACTTTAACTAATAGCTAATGACAAATTAATTATTCTACAATCTGTCTTTTCCTGCCTTAATATAATTTAGAGAAATGTGTTAAATAATGAATGAGTTCATTATTAACTGAAATTTATTTTCTGAAGAGCAAAGTTTTATGTAAGTAAAACTGGAGAAATCTTGAGATCATGTACTCGCTTAATATTTACTATTTAAAACAATTCCCACAACACATGAGCAACATTTCTGACTAGAGTTAAGCTGAATAGATTTGCCAAACCCAAAACTGTCAAGTTTGCAATTGTTAAACCTTATAAAACCATGGAAAATTCCTCAAAAGATAAATAAAAAAATCAGATAACATGTAGGTACAAACTGGGTTATCACTGCTGCAATTTTATCAATCTATAGAATCTGTGTATTAACAGAGAAGAAAAAAACACACTTACCAGATGGAGACATATATTCTGCATTTGCCCTACAAACTACTTTGATAGGCAGATCACACATTTGCAAAAAGGCCTGTAAATCAAGAGACATACAATAAACCTCATGAAAACATATGCATATTTAAACAGAACTTTTTATTCATTTCTTTTCTAAAATAATGCATCAATTTAAAGTGAAGGAGTTATTAGCAAACAAAAGTGTTTGATTTTCACTACTTAAAAATCAATATGATTTAGACACCAGTAAACATATGAAACTTCAAGCATGCATATACACTTAAGGAAGAACATGTAAATTATTCACATTTATTTTACTATATTAGTTTATGCAAGTCAGCAATACTTTATATTGCTTTAATTTTCTTACGTAGATGACTAAAGTCCAAATTTTATAAGCTACTAATTGTTTAATTCCACTACTCTCCACAGGATCATCATCTTTCTCACCTTAAGGGAAAACTCAAAATGTCATTTCTGCTACTTCAAAGTTTTCTCCAACAACCTTCTATATATTCTAACATGTAGCTTCTATGCTCACTAATTCACTTTTTAAAGACTTATATGCACTATGTTTACAATAATGAAAATTTCATAAGCAATTTCAATGTCTGATGATAAAGGGATAGGATAAATCATTACAGTAGATCTAAACTATAAAATTAATGTTATACAGTTGATTTAAAAACCTGCTTTGAAGAAATTTTATGACAGGAAAAAATGTACACATATAATATTAGGTAAAAAATTACATCTGTATCACTACATCATATTAATTCATTTTTAAATGTTTTTAAGACCCTGGTAAACTCTATACTAAACCCACTATTTTTTTTTTTTTTTTTTTTTTATAATACTCCAAGCTTACTCCCCTTGTTCTCTTTTCTGACTTCTTGGCTTCTTCTCCATTCACAAAATTTACCTATGTTTCCATAAAATCATTCAATTATTCAATTGGGAGGTCACAAATTACAATGGTTCTTATTACCACATACAATTTACAAAATAAATCTTTTATTCTGAAACTGAAGTAACTACTAAAAAATGTAAGGAACTTCCGATCAAATGTAAGTTGAGATAAACTAATAAATGAATGAGACTATTACTTATCATATATAACCCAACAGAGATTTTATATAGGTTCATTACAATTCCTTCTTCAGTTCTAGATTAGCAATCAGTTTTAAAACTCTTGTTAAGTACTAAGAGTATTGAATAGTGATTATTATCTCATACAAGGAACTCAATTTACCCAAAAGCATGTCAATTCTCTTCTTCAAACCTGTCTTCCCAAAACTCCATTCCTCTAGGAATGCGCCCCTCTAAAAGTAAATCCCACGTGAGTCTGATCCCTCCCTATTCACACCCTCTGATCCCTACAATGCTCTGTAATTTATGTGAGCATGCCTGATTTCCCCATGCAAATGGAATCTCTTGGAAAGCCAAAAAGTAGATTTTAATTTTTCGTGAAATTTAATTTTGCTCTCCCCCCTCCAAATTACCTCATTTTCCCTACAACTAACCTGAGATAGTGCACTACTTATAATAAGCATTCCATGTTGTTTACTGATTGGACCAACCAAAGCTCCCAAGGGTTTATCATGTAGAGGTTATCAGTCATCCCCACAACATGTACCCCACTTTCCTCACAACAGTACAACCTACACATGGCTGCCAGAAATAAAAACTTATTTTCCAATCTCCCTTTATAACTGGGTGTGGCCAATGTCTAAATTAAGACAAATGGGACAAAAAGTTCTGGGTAACTGCTTTAAACAGAGAGATGGTATCTCCTCTTTTTTTCTTCCCTGCTGACTATAATATAAAAGGGATGACTACAGCTACAGCTGCCAAATCAACTATGAAGCAGAAACTGAGTACTAGAAATGTAGGGCAATAGGGTAGAAAGAAGCTTAGGTTCCTGATAATCATGCATTCACCAAACTTAGATTACCCATATTTACAAGAGAAAAACATAATCTTTTTAAGACACTACAATTTCACGTTTCTGTCACTCACAGCCAAACCTAATGATCTTAACTAATGCACCTACAGTTACTGTTTCTAAGTTTAAACACCATCTCATCCAACCAAAGTTGACTCCTCTGTGTCTGTGTAAGTGAAAACTAATAGTCCTCTAAACACTATAACCTGTGATCCTAATTAATATTAAGAATATTAATATTAATATTTTTGTTTGCTGAGCAACTCCAATTGATAAAATTATCAGGCAAATGTATGAACTAAGAACTAAGGAATGAATAAATTAGAATTACAGTCCATAGATGTATATTCATCCTTTGAATATAAATTCACTGGCCACTATTATGGCATTAATTGTGAGCTTCTTGACTGACCCAAAAAGACAGGCCAGGGCAATGGTTCTCAAACTTCGGCAAGCATCAAAATCATGTAGAAGAGAAAAATTAGAGAAAATAAATATAAACACTCTTTCAAAAGTCATGGATCAGAAGAAAAAAAGAAAGGAGTAGAAGAGTCAACTCCTGTCTATTATGTATGTTATCTATATCAATGGAGAAAAGTGGAGCTCATTAAAGCACAAAGAGGAAAAAAAAACCTGGATATAGGCTGAAATTACAAGAAACAGGTGGAAAAATTGATAGACAAAATCCATGAGTAGGTAAAAAAGGGGATGGAATAAGAGCACAGGTGGAAGGATCTCTTTTGTAAGGAAACAGGAATTTTTTTCACAGTAATGCAAGGGGTGGTGGAAAATCAGTTATGATCACAAACTGGCAAGAGAGAAGGGTGAGAAAATAAGTGAGTGCTTAAATTCAGGGAAATGGGAGAAGAAATCATTTGCTGAGAATGAGATGGTAAGAGGCAATTAAGATCTTCAATACAGCAAAAAGTTGGAAAGAATTGTTTAGTATATCTTCCCAGAGGCCCGAATAATATTCTGTTAACAGTTATCATACTATATAAAATAATAAATATGGCATATTTTGCTAAACTACATGCATAGAAGTAACTATACTAATCAACATTTCAAAATGCTGTATTTTACTTAAAAAAAAGATTAAGTACATCCTATCAAAATAATGTTTTGTAACTATGCTGGCCAATATGGTAGCTAGCCACTAGTCACATATGGCTATTTAACTAAAATTTAAAGTAATTAAAATTGAATAAAATTTTAAATTCAGTTCCCCAGTCACACTAGCCACATTTCAAGTCTTCAACAGACATGTGTGACTAGGCTAGTATATTTATTGGACAACATAGATATAGAACATTTTCATCATCACATATGTTGTCTTTTGGATGTCTATCAGACAGAATGGACCTATACCAATAGTAATTAGTACATAAAAGAGATGTTAGCAAGAGAGGCTGATTTCATATGAAAATTAGACTAAATATTATAAATACAATCTACATAGCAATAGTGTCCAAAAACCCTACAAGTTATCAACTTTTAATTGTAGTAATATATTAAACACCACAATATTTCCAATTTCAGAAACTAATTCTGGGTTAACTCATTTATCAATTGATAAAATGATCAGGCAAATGTATTAACATTTGAAAACGAAAAACAGGAAATTAATAAAAACTACAGCCAATATATTCATTCTTTGATTATAAACTTACTGAGTACCTATGCACATGACACAGAATATTTTAAACACACACATGCACATGCACTCACATAGAACATAATAGCTAGTAACTGATTTCTAAGATCCTGAAATTTCATAACCTTGATGTAGTTTCAATATAGTTAATAAATGAATTGAGTTTGTAATATCTAAAAACTCATTGAAGGGGTAAGGTATCAGGATATTTTTAACTTCAAAAAAAAATTCAAAGTAAAAGATAACAAGTGGCTATTTATCGCAGCCCAATTTACAATTGCTAAAGTGTGGAAACAGCCTAAATATCCTTCAACCCAGGAGTGAATTGGTAAGCTATGGTATATGTATACCATGGAATATTACTCAGCCATCAAAAGTAATGGAGACTTTGCAGCATTTGTAGTAACTTGGATGGAGGTGGAACATATTATTCTTACTGAAACATCACAAAA
>CAUYON010088888.1:0-40713 GCA_963573935.1 Arctocebus calabarensis
TAAGAACAAAATAGGGAGAGGGAGGGAAGGGGAGGGAGAGGGTGGGGGGAGATGGGACAAAGGGTGAGATCACACTTGTGGTCCATATTTGAAGGGTCAGGAGAAAACTTCTAAATACAGATCAAAAATGTTTTCACATAGTAAATGAGAAAATCTCACAAATGTTATGTCAATCAGGTTAATAAAAATATCTCAGATTGTATGTGAAGCCCGCACACTGTACCCCATGATTGATTTATTGTACACAGCTATAATTCAATAAAAAATAAATAAATAATAAAATTGAAAAAAAAATTGGCTGCATAAATTTCAGGACCCAGTGCAAATTGAAAATGTGGGGTCTCTCCCTGAAACATGATTACAATTTCAAGACGGCAACAGCAGAGCATTGATCAGGCACAGGGTTCCATGGGAGGGACTCTTTTGGTTGCATGTCCACGGCACCAGCTCTGGGTTCTATGCAGGGAAGGGAAATACCCCCACCACCTTTCTGAACCTGTCCCTTGTTACGCCCCCTTGGCGTGAAGGTAGGGCCCAGAGCTCAGTTTCTTATGAAAATGGATCCTACAGTTCCTGATCTTCATCTCTCTCACCCTGGCTGATCAGTTCAGGGCACTGGGTAGGAGACACTGATATCTCAGCATTCCTTCGAGTATCCTCCATTCTCTCTCCTTCCAGCAGCAGAAACAGCTCTCGTGCCCATTTGTGGTTGTGAGAAGCTGGAGAGATGTGGGAGGCTGTAGAAAGAACTGGGAATTGTATTTTCTAAAAGCCATAAAGACCATAACGTATTTATCAGAATTCTTTCAGACTATGGAGAAGTAAACCTAGAGGGACATTGATAGCCTTATTTAATCAAAGAGACTTAAAGCTTTTAAATGGAGACTAACATAGGCACAACTCCAGGGGCTGAATGGTTTCAGGCCTAAGTGGACACGGGGTCTTGGCTCAGTTGACTGTCATTGTTAGAGTTTTACCCTGTTTCCCTGGCTGGCCTTGGCTTCAGACACAGAGCCATCCCTGGACCCCTACTGCTGAGCGATATGGTGGGACCCTTGGCCCAGATGGTGCCCACCTGTGATTACAAAGAGGGCAGGAGTTCTCTGATCAACAACTCTCAAGAGCAAGACAAGAGAGGAGGGGAGGAAGTATTTTCCCTGGAAGGGATAATTATTCTAGACTGGACGCCTATGGCAATGTCATGGTTCCCCCTAGAATAGCCCTTCGCAGAAATGTGCACCTGAATGTTGGCACACGTCAAAGGGAGGGTTTCAGTGTGCTAGACAATGACAGCAGTGAGTGCTGCTCCTGGTGTCTCAGAGCAAAACTCAGTCTCCAGAGAAAGGGAGGTCAAATCGGTAGGACTCTGCTACCCTCCAGGAGTTACACGGACTATCAATTCAATGGGTCGTGTTCACACTGGAGGAGTTTGGAGATCCTGCCAGGGCCTGAGAAGACACTTTCTTTTTCCAATTTCACCATTTCAGAACAATCCAATTTCAAATTTTCAGAACAAATTTTTACCAAGGCGAAGATAAAAATACATATAAACAAAAAACCATGACCTGGGAATGTCTCATTCGGGTCACTATATTGCAGGATGTATTTATTACATCAAAACAACTCACGATAAAAGACAAACATGCAAAGAACACACACAAGTTAGGAAAATCAGCCTTTCTCCATGAACCCAATGAGGAAGTTAACATATTCTTAATTATTATATGTATATAATAATATTATATATTATATATATTATTATATATAGTATACTATGATAGTATATATATACTACATATATATATATATATATATATATATATATATACTACATATATATATATATATATATATATATATACTATAATATATATAGTTTGCACCAAAGGTCGTGTCTTTGTAGGAAGTCTGCATTCCTTCTCCTAACACCCCAAATGGGGGGAATAGATAAAAGAGATGCGAGCAGGATGCAGGCAGGTGGGGCGAGGGGTCACTTTCTTAAGGGTGGGTGGAACCAGTGAGAAGTTGTCTGATTTGCAGTGGTTCAGTGATTTCTTAAAATTCTTTGCAAGGCCGACCTATTTCTAATTCCTTGAGCCTATAGTCTGAAAGGTCATTAATCTGGGCTCAGCTCACGGTGCTGAGGTTTAAGACTTCTATTTCTTAAATGCCAAAGGTGTGTCAGGTTGCCTCGGGAGATGCTGGTGTCTCTATTCAGGCGTGCAGTGGTTAGGGGAGAAGGACGTCAGCAATTTCCTTTGTCATGGAAACATCCACCCAACCAAAGGAGCCATCTGTGTTTTTCCTTGGCCTTTTGGATCTTTGCCAGGGATCCCGAAGACAAATCAATCTCTCTCCCTCACACTTTCTTTTTGTCAAGTTCAGGGACAAACAGGTGTGTGTTTGCTGAAAGGTTGACAGCATCAAATGTACTTTCTGGGTGTTGGAGGAAAGCATGAAAGTGCCAATTTATTCCCCTCGCTCTCCTGTGTCTCCTCCTTTTCCCCAAGAGGAATCTGAGCTCCTTGTTGTCACATGGGAGCCCCTGTTGGGTCCTCTCTCTGTTCCCTCCCCCAGTCTGACTTCATGCCTCTCCCTAAACTCACCTTGACCTCTAAGCACCAGCCACATTGTTGTTCACCTCAAGGTAAATGCTTGTCTCCTCACCTTCCCCTGGACGGTCCCTCTGGGTCCTTGAGGTTCCAACTCAGACTTTCCTTCCTCAGGAGGCCTCACCTGCCTCCTGGAGCCTGACGGAGAGACTCGGCTTCGCGTTCCTATGGCAACCAGTGCTTGCTGTAGGGGCAGGCTTCCTCGGAACTAATCGCCTGTTCACTTGTCTTTCTTCTCTGCAGCTGCCTTTTCTAGCTTCTCCCCTTTCCTCTGGCTTCTTTTCCTCCTTCATTTCCATGAATTCTCCTTGTACAAAGTCCAGACATCACAGATCAAGGATGCAGTCCCCTTGGGCCAGATGTGGGATCTCTTTCATGTCTCTCCAGATTCTACCGGCCTGTCACTCTGCTTGGCGTCCTGGGAGGCTGACCATGGGTCTGTGTGACTGGCCTCTTTGCTCTCCAGCTACCTATTGGGTTGGCCATTCGGGGCAGCAAGGAAGATCACAGGGTGTGAGAGAAAGGCTCTGGGGCTTGCATCCCCCTCCCCTCCCCTGCTGCTGTCCATGGGCTGGTTGTGTCCCTCCAAAAAAGCCTACAGCTCCTCTCTAGTGCCCCTCTTCCTGCAGTCACCTCTCTGGGTTCTGGTGGCACTTTTTCTTCTTGCACCTTCAGACCCGGGGTTGTTAATGGTTCCTGATGTTCAGCTCTCCAGAAGTGCTGCCCCTGTCTGTGTAAGCAGCCCCTTATTAAGTATTTCTCGCACTACACAGTCCGAGTGTGCATAACCTTCCTGCTGAGACCCTGGCTGATTCCAGTCATCACTTCCCACCCTCAGTCGCAGAGTTCACCCGTTATAACCACGTCTTCTAGAACCTTGCAATTTGAGATGTCACCACGATGCATCACACTCCTAGAAGGAATCCATTAAATCTTGGCTAGAAGCTGTTGTTGAATCTTGAGCTCCCCAGAGAAGATGGGTCAAAAGCTGCTAATTCCAGGCAAACACTCATGCCCTCTGCACATCATAAAGGTAAAACAGGATCACAGGCATTAGCGTAGAGAATTCCCTCACTGTTGTGGCAGTGGGTAGCCATTACGTGTCCCAACGAAAGACTTGGGAGTAAGTGTGAAACGAAGCCACTGTACACCATCAAAAATTGAATTTGTATTCCTTTCCTCAGAAACAAGATCAGCTTCTGGAAGCTTTCATTTCCCCACCACCCATCCATCTAAAACTTCTCTCCAAGGACATGGGTAAAATGTAATTTGCTTTGTAATGAGCCTCAGGAGTTTTACTTGAAAGACATGATCACCCAGAAGGCAATGAGAGCTGTCTACGGTTTCTTCTGTTTCGAGAATATTTCTATCCAAAGTTTCACTGCACATTCTAGCTGGTGAATTATACAGAAAATAGAAATCTTGCACGTCTGTGATTGATCCTGGGTTGGACGTCATCCGCCCAGTTAGAGTTGCTCAAATACGGAGCATCTGTCCCCATCAGAAGCCCACCTGTCTATCAGACCAGTAGTAAGCTGACAGCCCTTCTGTTGTGCTGGGCTCAGTGCTTATTTCAAAACCGAACTGGGACATTGCACGCCGGAGCCATTTTGATAATTACTATTGGCGGTATCCTTACTAGGTACTTTGCGTGTCTAGCCTCTCCCAGTCTCCCGAGAGGACCAGGGGAGGGCCGTGCTCATCACCTCCTTTCTACAGATGAAGACACAGAGGCTTAGTAGACTTGCCCAGCGGAGAAGTAGGGGGAAGTCCTTCCTTCACAGGCCAAGTTCTTTGCCACTGTCCTCGAGTCCTTCCCACTCACCTGGAGCATCATCAAGTTGAATTTAGAGGCCCCCCCTCGGCCTTGGCACCCACTTCTCCTTGTACACTTACTGTGTTGTATTGGTTCATACATAAAGGTCAAGAACTGGGCATGGCTATGTTTGTCCCACAAAGAATTGCCTCTCCAAGATCCTTAAAAAAAAGTGTAACATTTTGCTGAGTCATGCTTCAGTTACTCCTAACATCTCTGATTTCAGTTCCTTTCCACTAGCAAGGAATGCCCAGCTACCGAGCAATCTGTTGACTGCTTCCATTTCTGTTCCTCTCTTGAGATTTGCAGAGTAGACAGACAAATTAGCAGAGATTCTGCTCCAAACCTTTGTCTTCCCTACCCCCATTCTTCTTTCCCTTTGAAGTTTCCCTTTGTGTATATTCGCATCAGCTGGTTCCATGAGCACACAGGTGTCCTGACTCGAGACATTCAGGGGATTTTTTTTTTTTTTTTTGCAATTTTTTTTTTGGCCGGGGCTGGGTTTGAACCCTCTACCTCCGGCATATGGGAGGCCCTACTCCTATGAGCCACAGGCACTGCCCCATCCAGGGGATTTATTTCACTTCCAGATACTGGTGTGGTGCCACTTTCTTTACTCCATGAGCACTGTTGACATTTTGGACTTGATAACCCCTGTGGTGGGGACTGTGGGTGGTTGAACAGAATCTCTGGTCTCTACACATAGCTGCTAGTAGCATGAGTCATAAAAGCCTGCCGGGTTCCTCACCTCAGGGGCTCCACGCTGCCTTGCTTCTAGAGGAGAATCATAGTCTGTGATCGCTGCCACCCCCGGAAAACTGAGAGGCCAGAAAAGGAGCCCTCCTTTTATATTTCTATCTATTTCTAATTCCTCAGTCATATGTCCTACTTAAGGAGTAGGAAGGCTTTATACATGATCGTCCCCTTGCTGTTAGATAAGTGTCACTGCCTAGTATAGCTACGGTCATGCCATTAGCTCATTCCATAAACCCTATGCGGGCAGGACGAGGTCTCCACTGGTCTCTTTATTCTCAGCACTTAGGGCTTTTAACGAGGAGTCACTGAATGAATATCACTGAGCTAATGGATAAAGCCATCTCCAAGAAGACTTAGTAGATCAATTTTGACTTCTAGTTTTCTCGTGAGCAGGAATTACTTTCAAGATGAGCAAGTTTAATGTAGTTTCTAGATTACTGACGTAGAATTTTAAAAATTCTGAGTTCTTAAAAATACATCTGAGTTCTTTTGTATGAGGATAGAGAATAAGATGGTATTAAAAAAATGAGACTCAGTAATAACACTGACTCCTAGTGGGAAAAGTTTGCCCATCAAATTCTCTCTAGATCCTTCCGCGTTGGTTGGGAGAATGTCCCAGTGGGTGTTTTTGAAGTCCTTAACATCACTTTTATCACTTATTAATCTTACTTTTTTTTTTAACAAAGCAAGAGTCAACCTCAGACTCAGACCTTCAACATAAGAGTCTAGATAGAATTCAGTAACAACGTTATGTTTATATTGTGATGTATTCAAGTTCGTTATCTATTTAGGGAAAATGATACTTGATGAGTTACATTTATGCTTTTCACAAAATAAAGTCATTTAAACAGATTTAGCTAGACTAAAATGAAGGGAAAGCTAATTGAAAGAAAAATACTTTACCTCTTTATAACAGTTGTTACACGCATGAGACACACAAATGGGTAAAGTTGGAGAAATACTGTTATCAGCTGTTAAGAATAAAGATGGTTTCATATTTTAAGAAAGATGAGCATGTTGTTAGCTTTTCCAAGCATTGGTTTTCTCAGATGGAAATGGGGATAGTTTGTACATCATAGTTGTGTTATAAAACCTTAATAGTATGAATAGAGCAATTGGTCGATTACCTGGCATATAGAAAACACTTAAAAAAATACTTGCTGTTTGCTATTACTATTATTCTGGTTTCCCCATGAGCAGACGCCATTATCAGATGAACTATATACAAACTCTGGAACAGTCCAGAGAACTGAAAAATAAGCCCTGTCTTATTCTCACGTAGTCTGCCTTTGTTGAATCCATATTGAAGTGTCCTCAGTAGATTAAATGGCTGCTGCCAATAATTGTTGTCAGATGGATCGGCAGCCCACGAACTCTTCTAAAACTATTGATTTTGGCAGATGATCTTCAACATTTTCCTGATACGTACATAATAACCCCATGTAAGAAGTCACTTCCTTGGTGTACATTTCCCACATAAGGTTTGTTTTGGCCAGTTCTCTGGGAAGTTGCTTTACCACATCTATAGATGCTTTGTTAGTATTTTGTTTGGGTCATAGAGGGCACCCAATCTGTGCCCACCTCAAACATTTTCAGGCCGTGACTCTTTGGGAAATGTTAGCTTCTCTTGGGCCTTGCTGTCTGTGATGTGTCTTAAGGGAGATTCAGAATAAGATTTGGGATAAAGTCTGAATATTCTGGCTTTAGAACTAAGTTGTCCTCTGACTCCTATCCCGGCTTCTTCTTGTTGTTGCCTTTCTCTCCGATCCTCTCCTATTCCAAGAGTAAAGGCCAGTCACCAGCATTGGTGAGATGGAACCAGCTAGTGATAGAAAGTGAGTTGTAAAGGGGCTGCAGCCAGGAATGATGCATCCAAGAAAGAGGAAACTTGGAGAAAGGGAAGGAAGTGTTGGGGAGAAACCCTGGATCCTGAGGGCCCCCTCAACACCTTCATCGGGGCAACAGATAGGAGGGTAGCGTCCGAAGATTGCTTAGCAGTTGGATACATCTCTTCAGGGGAAAAGAACTCCCTCCACTCCCAGGGGGGTCCTACCAGTGCACTGTATTGGCTAGCACAGAGGTTGGTCTGCTGTAGGGACCCAATCTGACCTTGGCTTAACCAAGAGAGAAGTTCATTCTCTGTCTAAGCCTGAGGCTGCAATGACATGGCAGTCCCATGGTATCAGGCGCCTGGAATCTTCTTTCTGGTTGCTTCTCCATTGTTGATCAACTTTCTTGTTTGTTTGGCTCAAAAATGGTTTACCATGTCCTCATCACATTTCACCAGGGGGAGAAGGCCATGGGGAGGGGTGATCAAGGCTCTGCACGTGAGAGGTGATAATTTGCACACATCACCTCTGTTCACAGCCCTTGCAAGTATTTACCAAGCACTCTGAAATGAGTCCTACTAGATTTTTACCTCCAGTTTAAGAAGCCAGGTAGCATTTTTCAGGGACAATGGTCTCATTTCCATGCCTATAAATATTCATCAAATTTTCAGAAAAAGCATATGTACTATTTCCTACATTCATGGCTACAGATGAGCGAAGAGCGTTGTTGAGCGCTAAGGGGACTCGAAGACAAGTAGACAGATTCTCCCCACAGGGAACTTTCCGTTTTCTCAAAAACAGCAATGAGCAAATATTTGAGCAAACTTCAAAAGCGACTCCAAATTTTGGCAAGTATTTTGGAAAGAAAAACCCAAACCCAAATGCTTAAAGAGAAAATTGGAACTGGAAGCATGAACTTTGAATAGATGGCTGCCGAGGCTCTTTGAGACAGTGTCGTGATGATGCTGCCCTCAGAGGAGGGGCCAAGGGAAACTGGGGGGTACTGGGCGCTGTAGAGCAGTGAAAATGACAGAGGTAAGTGGGGTCGCATCTCAGGAGTACGCAGCAAGTGACAACACAAATCGCCTAAGACTGAGTATACCACGATGTGACATCATTTTTATAAAACTCACGGGCAATACAAAGTAACATGTTATTTTGGGATTCAATTATATGGGGTAAAACTAAATATTAATATTAAAAAAGCCGGAGAATGATAGAGGCCAAATTCAGAATAGCATGCACCTGCGAGGGAGTGAGGAGTAGAAAATGACGAGAGTATGTTCAAGTTCTCGTTTAGAGTAAGATGCTAGGTTCGCGGCTGTTGGTTTTGTGACTGTTTTCTAATGTTCATATCTGTTAAATGTTTTTGAATACAGGAAGTTGCCAGGTTGTGGACAACCTGGCTAATGGTGTTGTGTACTGAAGAAGGGGCTCCCATGCCTCCCCATGAGGATATTTCTAATTAAATAATTAACTTGATGACTCAGGAATTGGTTTCTTCAGCACATGTAAGCAAACCCGAGAGGCCGTAAGTGTTCATTAGCGCGGCATCTCTCCTCTGGCGCTGGTCTCATCGAAAGATGGGGAAGCAGCTGATAGAAACACAAGAACAGAGAGAGTCAGAAGACCCAGAGCCAAGAAAGTTTATGGTGAAAGAATGAGCTGATCGCTTCTGTCTTATTAAAGCAGGATTTGCTAAGCTTGAGGAGCAAAATCCCAGCCACGAGTGGTAGTTAATGTTTACCATGCGGTTAGTGAGACCGTCAGCTGCTACAAGGCTGTTTATAATGAAGAAAAGGAAGAGGCTGTGTCTTTCTCAAGAAACTGACCTGAGGGTGAGCTTCGCTCTTGCAGCAACAGAATCAGATCCTGGTCCTCCCGCACCCTCTCTGTCCTCCCAGCTCCGTCTCCATCGTCATCTTCTGATTGATGTCACCTACCTTCTTGCCTCCGAAATGCCCAGTAAGCAAAACATTGGTGCAAGGATAGGTGATAAAGTTTAATATTCTTTTTAAAAATGTCTCCTATCCCCTATCTCACCTTTTCATATGAGTTTGTTTTTATGTTCTGTTTGTTTGAATGAAAACATAATAGTTTCTGTAACTCATTGATTTCAGCACAGGGATGTTATTATTATTATTACAGTATTACACTGTTATTGTTAGCACCTGTGAGCCATTATGGTGTTGTTATTACCTTATATGTGCTGTTCATCAGGGATCAGAATTACATACAAATCCGACCTAAAGATATTCTCAGGAACAAATCTCGTCCATACCCTGGGGAACGCCTGTATATAAAAGACAGCCTAATATAACACATTTTAAAAACATAACGGAGGGAGTTCTCAACTCAGGTGCCTATGGGATCCAGACAGGCAGCTAAGTTGAGAGGCCCCTGGCTGGGTCCCTGGGAGCTGCCCCACCTGCAGGGGGCGCCATGGCTCACCTTTGCCCGCGGCCCTGCTGGGCTCACGTGTCAGTGCTGCGGTTTTTCTTAAGAAACCCGACGCCTGCACTGGTACAGGTAAGGTCCCAATTTTCAAATGTGAAATCTCCGTGGGGACAAACAATACCTTTGGGGGGAACATACCGAGCTGCAGAAATAAGACTATTTGGAGGTGAGCACTGATTCAGTGCCCATTTGTACCGAGAATGCCTAAATTTACTTGTGCCATATTGCCCGGCTCTGAACGCAGGCAGGAAGGAAAGCCGCTCCTTCTCCTCCGCCGGAGCGTGCTATTTCCAACCTGTCGCTCTCACCTGCAGCTCTCACCTCTAAGTTTGGAAGGTGGGAAGGTGGTGTGAGCGCAGCGAGAGCGGGCGGGGAGCAGCAGCTCGGGTGTGCCTGCCCCGGGACCCTTCTCTCTGCAAGGCGCCCCCCCCCCAAGTACCACCCTCCACCCCCTCTTCCAGGGCCAGCATCACCATTGCAGAGCATTTGCAGAACCCCCACTCTTCCCTCAAAGGCCATGGGGAATATCTATTTTATGTGGCCCACTGGTGGGACTGAATACGTGGCATCAAAGACTGTATGTACGGTGGTTTTTAAGGAAAACGTGTCAACTGGAAGGCTTACTTCTACTGATGCCCCCTCTCCAGACGTGGTTGGCTATTTGTTTTCTTATGAATGCAAAGGTTCAATTTTGCCCCTCCGGGAGACATTTGGTGGTATCTGGAGGTATTTTTGCTATCACACTAGAATGAGGGTCCTGCTCACGTTTTGAGAAAAGCAACACGTATGGTTGGGCAGTGAGCAGAGAGTAGACGCCAGGGGCGCTGCTCGCACCCTGCAATGCACAGGAGAGCTCCCTGTCCTTAACTGAACACCCAAGCCCCCACCAAAAATTATCCCACCCCAATGTCAATCGTTAACAGTTCTGGGCTGGGAAACTCTGCCCCCAGCAAAGGGCTGAGCCATTCCCTGTAAATTATAAAAGGTATATGTTGGGGCAGGGTATGGCGAGGGGCGTGACATGAATTTACAAGACATGCCCTTTAGCGAGAGCTGGGATTTGTGGCCACTATTTTGGTTTTTATTAAAGCGTAATGCTCACAAGCAGAAGAGGAGATTTGTTATTCTAAAGACAGTTGCACACCAAAGCGCGCTATTGTATAATCTGGCATTTTCCCCACTAGGGAGCTATGGTGCATTACTCACGAGTGACAGAACCAACGAGCTCCATCTCCCAAGAGGCCGGCGCATCTGTTTAAGGGGGGCAGGCGCTCCGCAGAGCCGCCTCCATCACACCCCCTACGGCACAGCACTGGGTGAAGGTGAGCGTCGTTTCAGTTGCAGCAAGGACGAATCAGGTGAGATCCTGTGCCCACCCCTACCCTAAAATCGAAAGCGGTCTGTGTTCTGGTAGCAGGACCACAGGGCAGGAGGCAGATCCTGGGATTTTAAGTCCTGTCTCTTTCTGTGCCTCAGTTTCTCTGAAGACCTGTGGCTTTGAGGGCTACAAGGTTGGGCTTGGGAGTCGGTCAGAGATCAGTTCAAAAGCAGGTTCAGCACTTACAGTGTGTCCCTCGGGCCTGGATTTCTCTCTGAAACTTGGTTTTCTCATCTAAAAAGTGGGAATAGTAATGCTTGTCTCATGGGGCCACTGTCAGGGTAAGAGAAATGAGAATTGTGAAACACCCAGCGCTGAGGCGTGCATCGAGCACCCCGTGAATGTTTGCTACCGATGGATCATTCTCCTGCTCAAAGGGAGTCAGCACGTCTTGCTTTTGCACCTTACGCAACAGTTGGGAATTGAAATGAGATCATGGATAGGAAAATTAAAAAATCCTTTATCAATGCAATGTGTTGAAATCAACAATGTAAAGAGCTATATTGTTTATTGTGCCGATCTTAAGAAAACAGAGACTTTACTAAGTACTATAATGGTAGGCAGTTAGGTGTGGAAGGAAATCAGAGCTGTGTTGGTACCAACTGTCCAACTGACTTTAGTGACAAAACTCCCATGAACCCCAGCCCGGTGCCCTTCCCCCACTCCCAGGGAAGTTAGCTTGCTGGAGTTTGGCAGCCTGTGAGAGTATGTCTGGGTCAGATGGAACGTCCCTGACATGCAGTAGTGAGCCTCAGCTTCTTTGTCTCTACAATGGGCACAAACAAAACCTAACTCCCAGGCAGCAATGAAGAAGGAGGTTTCACAGGCACACACCCGGCTCGTGAACCGTTCTCTAAAAACGGTAAGCATCCTTGACCTTGCTACTGATAATAATTGAGATGACATAGGTGTGGGCACCTCTCTGAGAACCTGATATAAATGATGGGGGTGTCAGTATACATTCACTTGCTTTTTGCTCCTAACAGTTCCTTGGTGATCTGAGAAGGTCCCCTGCCCACATTGGTGGGGACTTGAGGTCCTCCTGAAGAATTCACCACCACACTGCCTGGTTTCTGGGCATCCCAGGGGAGGACTGGGCGGGCTGGTGGCATCTTTGGTAGTCTCACAAACAAGAAAGAGTGTCTGGCGACCTAGACTTCTGGCAGGAGCAGAGCTGTACGTGGGAGGCCCCGACACTAATTTTGTATTGGACTCGAAGGATTTGTGAGCATTCAGGGAAGCGGTTCGTAACCTGTGGATCCCACAGGAACTGTACTAAAGGGCCGCGGCATTAGGATGGCCGAGAACCCCTGATGTGGGGTGAGTAGCGAGGCTCAGCCCGCCTGTTGTGAGGGCCCCAGACCAGCATTTCTCAAATTTTGGCTACATCAGAATCGTCTGGAGAGTTGTTCAAAGGGCCCGTGCTGCAGCCCTCCATGGGGGAAGCCCTGTATTTTGCATTTTTAACAAGATCCCAGCTGACGTGACGCTTCCAGTGCAGACACACATCAGATCAAGGTTCTAGAGCGGCCCTGCTCAGCCTCAGCGCTGGTGAATCACAGCTGTGGAGGGGAATACAGGGCATTCCCAGGATCTCTGACCTCTACTCGCCAGATGCGAGTAACAACTGTGAGAAACCAAACTGTCTCCAGACGCTGCCTAGCGCCCTCTGCGGCGCAGAATCACCTGTGGTTGAGAACCCTGCTCCAGAATGAGAGGATTAGAATTTAAAGATAGCCACTCCTGTGCCAGCTGTGTGACTGCAGCCTTGTGCAGTGCCTCTTGGGGCTTCACACCCCTGTCACAGGTGCAGGAACCCCGTAATGTCCTGGGAGAGCTTTGAGGCAATACGGGTAGAGTATTTAGCACAGTGCCTGGTATACATCGAGCAGTTAATTCATGACAGTTACTACGTTAAGCTATCAGGTCTATTTAGTGGAATTTCTTTTTCCTCTCATCAAAATATTTTTGCATGAAAAACATCAGTTTGGCTTCTGGTGGGAGTGGAGAGTTTGAAGATCCTTAGCTAGGACCTTCCTAGGAGAGTTTGAAGATCCTTAGCTAGGATTTTCAGAAATCATTCTAAAACATGTCCATTCCGGCAAAGGCCACCAAAGCCACAGGTCCTGGCCAGCTTTCTGAAGGGCGCCCCGCTCTTGTCCTATGAGCAGCCCTCAGTCCTTAGCTCCCAAGTGACTGGCTAGAAACGCACATTCCAGCAGCGAGAGCCCAGCTCCTGTGAGTTAGCTGAGGTTGGGACAGGAAGGGTCTCTTCCTGTGCTTTATAATTTAAAGCAATGACCTCATCACTCACACTTTCCTATCCAACTTCACTCGAGAAGTGAACTTTAGAATCTGGAGTACTGCTGCCTTCTGAGCTCCCCAGCAACTGCTATTCCAGAGTGATATATACTGGCACCCACAAGGGAGCACGGAGTTTTCTCTGGCTGTCAGCTCTTGAAATTACCCAGCAATCCCAAAATGAATTTCCACTAATCTGACAGTTTTGCCTCTCCTGACATGATGTACTGTGTATTCAGTGGTCAGCAGGGACTATTTAATTGCAGTTAAGCCCGTGCTGCTCATTGTGGCATTTAAAATAGAGCCGAGTGCGATGTGGTTACACTTACTGACTCTCCAGGCCCAGATGGGTGGGTGGAACTCTTTTTTTTTTAGGGAAACTTTCTACCTGGGAGCACTTATTAATTTTTACTGGCTAGCTACTTTAATTCATTCACTTTCAAGATTTAGTAATATTAGACTCAAACCTCAAATCAAATCCCTCTAAAAGGTAGAAGGGCCTGGGATACAAGATGGAACCGATGGTGAGTTTAAATTGGATCAAAAACTCAAGAAAGGAAAGATACCAGGAGAGGTGACACATAACACGTTTAGAGTGGTTACTGTATGCTTGGAAGTTTTCACGTGCTATCTCACTTTGTTCTTAAAACATCCCAAAGAGGCATGGATAATTTTTGCCCCCATTCTACAGATAGAGCAACTAAAGCTTGAAAAGGGGAATTAAGCTCCCAAGACCTGAGTGTGGGGGCAGAACTGAGATTTGAGGCCAGAGCTGTCTGATAGTAGTCTATGTTCTTAAGCACGAAGCTAAACTTAGCATCCGAAGATGCCAGGCATCATTGGTTCTGATTTATTTTTACAAGTGGGGAAACTGAGGTCCAGATACTGCTAATTGACTTTGCTCAGAATTATGTCATCCCAGACTCAGGGAATTGGACTATGGTTATTCATAACTCCGATTATTAATAATAATACAGTGTTTTGCAGCTTATCAAGTGCTGTAATATCCATTATCTCATATTTAATTTTGGTTTTCAAATAATTCTGCTGCATGACCTGATAACTTAAAATAAAAATGGTTTTTGACAAGTGCTTCCCCCCTACAGTTGAATGTAATGATATAGATCTGCAGTGTAACCACAAAAATGCCAGTGTAAGGTGCCATGAACACACAAACAGTGAAGACGTAAGTGGATCCATTCATTCAGCCAATATTCCTAAGCTTCTGTGTCGGGCGTTAGTCCAGGTGCTGGAAATACAGCAGTGAATACAAGAGTCAGAAATTCCCTGCTCCAAGAGAGCTTGCATTTGAGAGGGCAGGAAGACGATTGACTAGATAAATAAGCCAAGGGAAGGGTAAGCATGAGCTGGGAAGGAGAGAGGAAGCACAGGGGAGAGGATTAAACTATAAGGAGAGAAGGCCATGGCGAACAAGACATGGTAAAGCCGGTCCAGCGAGCTTTTTGAATGCCTGGGGAAGGGCACTGCAGTACAGGGAACGGCCCCTGCTAAGTCTTTGAAGCAGTTAAATAGGCACCATATTGTCTTTAAGGAATTGTGAAAGGCCAAGTGGGCGAGAGGTCTGATAATATATCTATATTATTGTTCTTATAGTGTGTTTAAAAAATTGAAATATAGTTGACATTCAATTAATTGTACAAACTAAAGCACACCATTTGATAAGATTTGACACGTGTACACTCGAGAAGCTGTCACTGCCTACAAGGCAATGAATATACCCACCCCCCATGGATTTTGGCTGGAGCCCCTTTGTCATCATTCTCTCCCATCTTCCCACACCCCTTACACCTCTCCTCCTCTATTCCTAGTCACTACAGCCTAGTTTGTGTTCAACAGAATTTTATATAAGCTGGATATGGAGTACATGTCCTGTGTTTGTGTGGCTTCTTTCACTCAGCATGATAACTCTGTGATCCCTACGTATCGTATATATCAGCAGCTCATGTCTTTTCATTCTCAAGTATTCTTTGATTGTACGCATGTTCCATAATTTGTCCATTCATTGGTTGATGGCCATTTGGGCCATTTCTTTGGGGGCTCTTATGAATAAGACTCTATGAACAAAACCGTACTGGTCTTTGTATGGACATTAGCTTTCTTTTTTCTTGGGTATGTACTGGGATTTCATGGCCGAGTTACATGGCAGTTGTACCTTAACATCTTAGGAAACTACCCAATTGTTTTCCAGTGTGCTGGAATCATTGTACTTTTGCAGCAGCCACGTGTGAGGGTTCGGTTTGCTCTACATCACCATCAGCTGGTCATGGTCAGCTGATGGTGATGGTTAAGTGGTTATTGAGATAGTTAAGATAGTTAAGTGGTTATTGAGTAGTATTTCACTATAGTTTTAATTTGTATTTCCCTAACGATTAGTAATGTTGACATTTTTTTTCAGTACTTATTTGTCAACTGGGTGTGTGTCTGTTCAAGTTTTTAGCCCCTTTTTTAATTGGTCTGTTCACTTATTATTTACCTTTGAGTTTTCTTTATGTGAATATGATCTCGATGTAAGAAGCTTTTCAGATAGATGGTTTGCAAATGTTTTCTTCCTGTCAATGACGTGTCTTTTCCTTCTCTTCACATTTTTTCTTCATTTTGATCAAGTCTGATTTATCCCTTTTGTCCCCATTTTGGATTGTGCTTTTGGTGTTGTATCTCAGGAATCTGTGCCTTTGATTATTTTAAAAGTCAATTTTTCTCATCAAGTAAAAGAAAATGTACTTTCAAGTTCCTTTACGTATATCTGTGTCACCTAGGCAACCAAGTTATTTATCAATAGGTGATCATTTGTAATGATTTGTTGCTAAAAGAATAAGAGAATCTTGCTTGCCATGGTCCTTAACCTACTTGCAAAGCCTTGTTCCTTTAGTGTAAGTTTACCCAAGACCTGTGGCCAACTTGGAAGGGAAACAGCCGTGGATTGGTGGAGGAACTTTGGTGGGTCCTAGGTGGGAATCTGACCCTTCTTTGTTCTGCCACTAACCAGAAGCTCAACTGTGGGCCAGTTGTATTCTCTTCTTTAGTTTTAGGTTTCTAATTATAAAAATAAGGAGTGGTATTAGATTTCTCTGTGCTTTCTAGTCCTCACACTAGATAAAGGGGATGTTACAATAGATTGGACATCTTCGACAGGGCCAAGAGCGGAGTTCAGGCCTGTGAGGTGACATGCACTGTTGGAATTGTGTAAGTGTTTATGCCACATTTGCACAACTCTCAAGAGACAGCTCTTGCCTGATGCTGGGGGCGAGGGCCTCCTTCAATGTTATGCCTCACACGCTTCCCTTGTTGCCTTCAGTCCTGGCTGTGACCCTCAGTGTGGGAAGATAACAAAGCCTAGGTGAGGGCTGTGGCAACTAAGTAGTGTGGTGCTTCTCACACGCATTCAAATCACTTGGGCACTTTGTTCATTCAGATTCGGAAAGGCTGGAATGGGGCTTGAGATTCTGCTTCCTAAAAACCTCTGGCCCTGTGGTCTTGTGGCTGGGGCATGAATCCCACTTTGTGCCTCAAGGAAATGACATACCAGCTTTGTCTAAAGGAGCAAGTCAGCACCACCCATGGCCATGTGGGAATTCAGTCCCCAAGTGCCCACTGTCTCGTTTGGCCAAAAGAGACTCCAGAAATCTGTGAGGTAATATGAATTCTCCTTATCTTTAAATATTGGGGAGTGTATTTTAACTTTTTAGAAAACATTGAGGGGTGAAATAAGGTAATCTGAGAGTCAGATTTGTCTCCTGGAAAACCATTCTGTCACTTTGGTGATAAATCAAGTCTCAGGAATTTTCTTAAAATTTTGCATAGTGAAAATGGCCAAAGAAATCGTAAGATCCCAGATCAAATTTAACAACAAAATCTACACCCCTGTCCCCTCCTAAAAACAGTGGCCTAAAAAACAATATCAGAAGAGAAGTTTTCGTTGGGTCTGTTTTATTTCTCAGGCTATCCTTATTTGAATTGACACAAAGTCATGACTCGGGGGAACCCTCTTCTTCCACTGTGTCTTCACTGGGACATCAGGGCTTTTGTTGTTGTTTGTTTGCATATTACTCATCTACCTCTCCATTTCCCAACTCCTTACATGCCCATAGCTCTCTGGAGTCAATAGTTATTTTGTTTGTTAACCCCGCATCCATTTTTTCCCTTTCTAGTATCAGCCGGTTTTCTTCTGGGAATTCAGACTTCCCCCAATTTCAGCTGGTGGGATTCGAAACAAATTGTATTCCTCTTCTTGCTCCAGTGGGGTCACAGCCCAGGCCCAGCTGAGTGGGGTGTCCTGTCGCTCAGCTCCAGTGACTGGCTGAAAAATGAGCACATGGCCCAGGCAGGGTGGATGACCTTCCCTGTTGAGTCTGAGCTATGGGGAAAGAGGTGCCTTTTCCTTTGGGATGAATGAACTGGCATCATTATCTGGCATCTACCACTTCCTGAGTGTTTACTCCTTACCAGACATGGCTTTCAGAAAATGCTTTTACGTGAATTACGTCTTAATGTTTAAAACAATCCTGTCTTGCTTGTCCTTTTAGTGTGCCCATTTCACAGATGGAGGCACAGATTGGGTAAAGGAATATGCCTGTGTCACCTAGCTTGCAAGTGGTGGAACTGGGGTGTGAACTTGCCTGTCTGGCTGCAGAGCTGAGGCCGTGGAGACTATGTTATGCTGCCCTGTAGCCCATCAGCCTTCAGAGGCTGCTGACCTTTTTGCAAATTCACAAGGTGAGCCTCAATGAGCATGGAAACAGATGAAAACTGCTGAGGCTCATGAAAGTGTCAGTGTCACAACAGGGTCTGACGTCTTGGATCAAACTTTACCTAGGGCCAAGATTCACACATCAGACTTGCCACTCAGTTATAGGATCCACATCTGCCCTCGTTTGGGGGCTGGGTTTGAATTGAGTTTTTGTTCGTTTGGTTGGTGGGTTGTAGCAGAAAAATTCATAGTGGTTAATACATACTGTAACCTTGGCAAAGATGCTTCCTTCTTTTGGGGATTCAATTTCCTCACCTACACAAGAAAGGGTTCCTTGACATGCTTTGGTTGGATGTTATCTGGAACGTTTTTCAGCCTTTTTCAATCTCCTAAGTCTTGTTTCCATACGGCCAAACCGTGTAAGGAAGCAGGACAAAATATAATGGAATTTTGCTGGTCCAAGTGCAAATCCCGAGTCTGTTCCATTTATCTCCTGTCTCTCTCCACTGGAATGGAAACTCTGTGAAGGCTGGGAATTTCATCTGATTCTCTCACTGCTATGTCCTGAGTATTTAGAACTGTGTCTGACTCAGACTATGACCTCAAAATATTTATTGATTTATATGTGTGTGTATATACACACACATTTGTACACGTTTGTCTAACGAGTGGCTAAATCCTTATACATTGTTATGGGTAACAAGCTGGTTTAAGCTGGTCACTAGTCCCTTCTCTAGCCTGGGAGAGGTTAGGGATGACATTTGTCTCTACCTGCTTCATGATTTTCTCATCTATTTTTAGCTTCATGCGCAGAAACAATAGATGAACAAAACCAAACATTCTCTGGGCAAAACACAGGCCTTCAATGCAAGATATTATCACTTTTAAACTCCTACAAAGTGGTCAAGTTCTTATGATGAACGAATTTCCAGATTCAAATGATATAAGATTGGACTATGTCTCAAGGTGCTCCCTATTTTACTTACATTTCAGTATCTTAGTAGAACGATTACACGAAATTGATCCCCGGTATTGGGAAACAGATGTTGTTGACATTGTTCTGTGCTATCATATAATCTACCCTTACTTGTCATTTTTGTCCAGACATCAAGCCCAAGCTTCTGTCTTGCTAATAAACCTTAACTTTGTTTTGGGTGCTGATGTGGTCAGACCCAGGCAGTAAGATAGCTGTAATAGTTGTCACTTAAGTATTTTGTACTGTGTTTTGGGCACTGCTCTAAGCCAGTAACATGGATTTTACTCAACTAATATATGAAGGCCGTGGCTTGGGATGAGGACCAGCCGGTCATGTTACTGCTGCCTCTGAATCCTCTGCAGCTAGGGGTGGCCATGGAGTCCCTATGACCAGCTAGGGGCAGCGCCAACCTGGAGAATTAATATCTCAGTGGCTAAGGTTTTTATGTTCATTTGTTTTCCCCAATATTTCTGAAATGGGGATAATAATACCCTCATGGAGTTGCTGCAAAATTAGATGAGCCAACACAGGTGACCCATTCAGAAAAACGCCTTGACTGGCGTTCTCAACTGAGACCAATCTGCCTCCCAAGGACATGTGGCGACATCTGGGGACATTCTTGGTTGTCACCAATGGCATGGCGGTGAGGGGAAGGTGCTTCTGGCACCTAGGGATTAAAGGCCAGAGATGCTGCTAAACATTCCCAAATGTATAGGTTGGACCCTGTAATGGAGATTTACCTAGCCTGGAACATCAGCAGTACAACGCTGGGAAGTCCTGGCCTGGGCCTACCTGGAAAATGCGAGCCGCTCGAGGCTGTCTAGCATGTAAACTCCAGGACAGCAGAGGGACTGTTTTGCTCCCTGCCCTGTCCTTGGAGCTCAGATCAGCCCTTGGCCCATTGTAGTTGTTCGTTGAGTATGTGCTAACTGAACGAGCAACAGGCAGGATGACTCTGGGAAGACTTTCGCATGCACAGCTGTCCCCGCCCTCTAGTTTCTTCCCATTTTGCTCCAGTCGTGATGTATGGAGAGCTAAGGAAGCCATTTTTTTTGTCATCGTACCCACCATGCTGATGGAAGGGGAAAAGGCAGAAGGAATCTGTATCTCTGATGACCTCAGATGACCTCGCTGCCACCATGCTGGCTCGTACTACCAGATGCTGAGAATTTTGTCCCGCAAAGAAGATCACTTCCTTTTTTTTAAGTCACTATTCTGTTGTAACCAAAAACGTTTCTAACCGATCACCAGCATCCTCTCCTGGGCTTATGACATGGTTTTCATATCTTAACCCATGGAAGGAAACAAACCTGTTGGGTTCATTCACTTCAGAGGGCTCTGCTTATCATCCAATGTGCGGAAATCTTGTTTCTTTTCTTTCTTTCTTTCTTTCTTTCTTTCTTTCTTTCTTTCTTTCTTTCTTTCTTTCTTTCTTTCTTTCTTTCTTTTTTTTTTGTATTTGGCAAGTATTCTACAATATTTAAATGTCAGCACTAAATGATCTGACAAAAGTGGAAATATATCATTTGGGGGAAGTGCTTGGCAACTAACAAACTTATCCTGGTGTGAACTTTAGGGAGTTTTCTAAGTTTTTAAAATTATTTATATGAATACATATGGTGTATTTATCAAATGCCTATAATATGCTCAAGACGGGGCAGGGGCTGGAATATGATAAGAAGAAAACAGAGCTAAGTCCAGCTCTCTGTCCTCGTGGAAGCAACGAAATATGCTGGAGCAGAGACTGTCCTGAAGAAGCAGGAGGCCTGAAGGACACGTCCCAGGGGCGTCAAAGCTGTTCAGGGGCTTAGGATTCTCTGGGGAGAGGCGGCGTAGGCAGTAGTTACACACACAGACTCTGGACTCCAATGAAGGGATTTTGAAACCCCCATCACCTGCTCCCAATTGCATGATCTTGAGTAATTGACAAAAGACTTGATGTTGATTTGCATATCTTTTAAAAGGAGGCAAAAATACTAACTTCACAGGATTAGTGTGTGAATTAAATGAGATAGTACATGCAACACTGCCATACACCTCCACTCTTATAATCCTTCAATCAACTTTTGTAATCAGCTAAGGGAAATTAGCGAAGGGACAAGGAAAAAAGGAGAGGCATATAGAATAGTGTATTATTTTATGATTTGGCAAAACTTGTTTCTAACTCATGTATTGCATCTCACGAGATCTAGAAACTAAAGAGTTTGGACACGTCTTATTTGTGCAAATGATTGAAGAAATCCCATGTACTATGGCCCCCACCTTTAAGATTTGTGAATCTTCCTGTCCTATGGGAAAGTTCCTCTGCGACTAAGATTAGAAGCAAACCAAATGTCTAGCCACTAGTGAATGGGTGGATATGTGATCTGTCCATTCCAAATGTGGAATACTACTTGTCAATGAAAAGGAACGAAGCCTTGATACCTACAACAATACAGATAAATCTCCAAAACATGCTGAGTGAGAGGACTCAGACAGGAAAGAAGTCCTATGCTGTGTGATTCCATTTATATGAAATGTGCAGAAAAACAAAGTCATAGACGCAGAAAGTAGATTAGTGGTTGCCTATGTTTGGGAGTAGAAAAAAAATAAAAAAGGGTGTGGTCTTTCTCGGGTGATAAAATATTCTATGAAGCAGATTATTGTGATCTTTGCACAACTCTATAAATTTACTAAAAGCAATTGAAATATGCAAATTTTGCATTATATGAATTATCCATCTATAAAGTTATTTGTACAAAGGTATTTTGTGGCTGAGATCAATACATTTTCAAGCTTCTAGATTTTTATGGTAGGATGCTGATCTTTAGGACATTTGGTTTCTAAAGCCACCAAGTCTCCAGCAAATCAAAAGGAATATTAGCAATTTCACTAATCTGAGAAGTAGCCTTGATGAATTTGCTAGGAACGTCCAATATGTGAAAGGAACGTGGTCCATTCTGAACCAGTTCTACACCAAGAACTCTGACTTTTAATCTCTAAAATGAACTATGTCGCATAGCTCACCTACCTGTAGAAATCCCTTCTCTGAGTTATAAAGATTGTTCAAACAGAAATCAGTATAGTTGTGTCCTGTCTTTTGTACAGCCTTATTTGAAGATGTTGGCTGTTAGGATGCTTGGAGTCCCTAAAATGTAGACTCAGATGAAAATTTCGTTGAGGCCATGGATGTTTTACTGTTGGTATGTTTGGATGTTTCCTCCTATGATGGAGTTCAATATGTTTCCCTTTTAGTCTCTGCCACTAGGATCGGCAAAGTTGAATTCAGTGGTCACAGAAGTCTCCCCATAGCTCTGATGTATGGAGAAGTCTACCTTATTGTCATTTTAATTGGCCTTTCCTCCCCCTCATGATTGTATATATAATTGTTCCATTTATACCATGCTTGACATATTAAGCTTCCTCACTTTTTAGGTGGTGGATGGGTTACAGATAAAAACAATGAATGCATAATTTTGTACACTTGTAAGTATGCTCTTGTGCTTTTGATTAATCCTTGTGGGCAGGACCGCTGGTGGTGACTATTGTCACACACACACCTGTATGTGTTGTGGCGTATTCGATATGCAGATAGCGGTGTAAACATGAATTCTCAGCTGAAAAATAGGAGCCGCTAGTGAAAATTTGTGGCTGGATTGAAATCTCTAGAAACTCATCTTTAGAAAGGGCACAATAATGCCAGGTAAATTTTAGAGGGATGATCTAAGTGATAATTCTGTTATAAACCATTTAGGATGATTAGGGAGTTAAGTTGAGGTTACTTTAAAATACTTGTGGTTGGGGTCTTATGATTTAAACACAATTGTTTCTCTCAAAATTATTTCTCATGACCTCAATACAACGTCAAGGACATCTCATGCCTAAGGAATCAGATCAAAGATGCAACTTGAAATTTCCAAATAGGATTCTAAGACATGCCACTGTAGCCTTCTGGCAGCAGACACATGAGTTGCATTTCTGTCTTTGAAAACCGGTCTTGCCATCTCATAAAGAACAGTGTGAAATTGAACTTGCAATTAAAAAATAAGCTTCATTTTCCCTCCTCCTCCCCCCAAACATCACAACACAACCAAATTGAGGGTCATGAGGAAACAGAAGGAAGAGAATGCGGCAAAGATTTCAAAGATGCCTGGTAGGAATATTTCTTAATTGAGCCGTGCTTTCGAGCTGCATGGAATTGTTCTTATTAAAAATTAAATAAGAACAGCAGAGAAGAACATGGGAGTCTCTTCGAGATTAGAGCTTTGTGAGATTTACTTAAAAGGCTTTCATTAGGCACTGGGGGGGTCTGAAGCGTAGGAAAGCCTCACCTATACAAAATATATGGTGCTCTAGCTTTTAGCCCCTTTTCCGAAGAAATAAGGAACATGCACGCTGCAAACAGGAACAGAGAAAGAATATTATTACAGTGTGCTTTGAAATAAGGTCACTGTATTTCCAGAAAAGTAAATAATGAGCTCTTTTGTTCTTTTCCCCCTCCCCCTCCCGCTCCCTCCACTTCTTCTTTCTTCCCCACCTTTGCTAATACAAGTCCATGCAAGTCCTAGCTGTGCTTTGGTTCCCTCTTTTATTATTATTATTTTGTAAAGATCAATTTTCTGTCTTGGTGAGCAGAGGAAAGGTTTTCAGCAGGGCTTCTCTAATGTGTAGAGCAGTCACTTGGGGATCTTGTTAAAATGCAGATTTTGACTCAGCACATCTGGGCTGGAGCCTAAGAGCCTGCATTTCTAAAATGCTCCTGGAATGTCAATGCTGCTGGTCACCGGCCATTCGAGAACAGCTAAGAGCTACAGCATTCCCTCAGTTAAGCCACATGAACTGCATTCTCCTAAATGCCAATGGAGGTAGAGGGTGGATTGGCTAGGGAAGAGTAGGGTGCAGATGTCATTCTGTTACACGACTGGATTGCATAGTGGTGACACTGGCTCTCAGATCTTATTTTGCAACGTCTGCCAAAGGATTCTGGAGCCAGAGGAATGTCTCCCCTCCACTCCCACCCACCCCTGAGAAAACAAGCCAGTGGGAATTTAGGTGGCCAAGACTCTCCCGGGAGTCCCCAAATTACACAAAACAATGTTTGTTCCTTGTGAGTCACGTACAGTGAATATTGCCAGTCCATGGACCACCTACATTATTTTCTACTTTTTTCACTACCTTAACTAATTTCTAAATCTATTTTAAAAGGAAATAGTATTGGAGAATTCATCTAGAAGGCCACATTGATACAAAAAATAAACTGGTAACGCACAAAATTTAAATAGTGTTCATTCTGCACACCATCTTACATAATGTGTGTAAGAGGGATTATATTTATGACTCTTTTGACAGCAAAAGCATAAGATATCTGCAATTGACCTTAATAACTCTTCTTCTTAGCATTTTCCCTGTGGACAAGAGACCAAAACACACAAAGAACTTCATAGATGGTGGTGATAGAGCCATCTTGATACTCTAGAGTGAAAGACTCTTTCCAGGAGGTTAGACAATATGTCCAGGGTCCCCAGTGTTTAGTGCCTGGCACAGAGTAAGTGCTTAGTTAATACTGGATAAATGACTTAAAAAGTGAATGAAAGAATGCAGTGTTTCTTATTCAACCCTGACCACTTTGCAGACAGATTTCTTACTACTTTCTGTTGAAAATAAAAATAATTTTTGGCTGTTGTATATCAAACTCCTTTGTCTATTATGGAAAAATTACCCCTCCCCCCTTTTTTTGAAAGAGTTGGATCAAATTCCTCCATTATTACAAGGCTTGAGTCTGTACAAAGGACGAGAGAATTGAGGCATTAGCCTTGGCTGTTAGTGAAATTTGTAAAGGGAGTGAGTTAACGTGCATCCCATATACATTTGCAAAATGTCAGTCCTACAAGCCCTTTGTTCTTATTTAATTGTTGTAGAGTCCTCCTGACTAAAGTGCTGCGCAGAAGTTGTCAGTTATATAAAATCAAAGGACTTGAGTCCTGGCATTCTAGAAGCTGTCTAATTTAAGACCATTGAAATTCACATAATATTGTTCATTCCTATCACGTCTCCACAGTGGATTTTTACTAGATCCAAGTAGATCACAAGCTAAGACCAGGGAGAAATTAAAAAATATATAAGTATATGTGTGTATGTATATCTGTAGACACAGACACGCACATACTCACCCTGGCATAGACTATACCAGCTTCTGCCAGTTTGCAACAAATACAGAATGGTAGACGTGAGTTACCAAGAATTTCAAATTCTGAATATTATAATCCTTTTCTTAGTATAACTGACATAATTATTGTTTTCAATGAAATCAGAGATTTTCTTTATGCACTCTATTTTTAAGAAAGAGATAGATATGTACAAGCTTACAGCACACACACACACCTATCGTATAATTATATTCTTTCTGAATCTTTATTCTCAGTGCTTTGATTTCCTTTATGTCTTACTGGTGGCTTCATCTAGCAATGGCATGACTGGAGGGAAAAAAATAGAATCTTTTTTTGTCTGCATAAACATCGGTGAGGTTAGATTACACCTACCTTATGTATGAGTACGACCTTTTTTTCATGCTTTAAATTTTGCATTTTTAAAATCTGTCCCATCTCCTCCTATCTATTCACCGTAGATATTCACTTGGCAGTTGCTATGAGTTGTTTTATTTTGAAAAATGAGATGTTTGGAGAAGACAGTTATGTACCTGTGTGTGTGTGTTTCCTGCTCCAAGCGTTCATTCATCTGCCGTTGGTCAGATAGCCCCAGAACTTCATTTGATGAATTATAGCTCCCAGTTCATTCTCAGCTAAGGTATTTGTATGTAATGGGTCCCAGCTAGGGTTGCCAGAGAAAATAAAAAAGCGCAGGTGAATCTGAACAACAGGTAAGGAATATCTACTTCGGTTGCATGGGACATATTAAAACAAAAGCAACTCATCATTTATCTGAAATTCAAATTTAACTGGGAATCCTGTATTATTATTGGCTAACTTGGGCAAGCCGGGCCCCAAAGCTCAACACCAGCCCTGCTGTAGATGATCTAAATTCAAGCAGCATCTTCTCAGGCCACTGAGAGCCAAGACTAAAACTTGGGGTGGATTCTGGAGGGAGAGACGTGATTTGTTTTCTTCTTCTAGATTGAAGGCTAAGGGTTTCCTGAAGCTAATGCTGCAGCCAAATGTGACCCAGTGTGGAAAGACAGCACGTAATGACAATGACAGTTACCTGCTGAGCCCTTCCCATGTCCAAGGCACTGTTCCAAGTAAAGTGCATGATTCCATCTGTGGTCTTGCACTCATCATCTTTTAAGGTGAAGGTGAGGGTGAGATTGATCCGGTTGGACCAGAACAACATTCCGGCCTAGCTTAGCAGTTTTCCCTCACAACCAGGTCTGATGGCTAAGTGGCGACATCAGGGGCCCAGGCTGCTCTGCGTTTGTCTATCCACAGTCGTCAGCATGTGGTTTTCATCTTTGTGGTCACGAAGTGGCTGCCACTGGTCCAGGCATCCTTCTCCCGGGAAGCCTTTGTCTTCTCTGTAGGAAGCCCTGCCCAGGACACTGGGACATGTATTTTTGGTAATTGCTACAGTTACCATCTACTTTACTGTCTTCTGGAGCACAGAGATGGTTGGTAACACAGTTAGTGAATTAGTAAAGGTTTTCCAGAGAAACAGAACCAATAAGATGGTGTGTGTGTGTATGTATATGAATACATATATATTGGTTGTGTATGTGTGTATATATTTGAAGAAACAGAAGATCTATTGATAATATATCTAAATCTACATATTAAATAAGAATGTTCCATAGGCACAGAACCAATAGTGCATGTGTGTGTTTGTACGTAGGTATATGTGGGGGGAGAGAGATTGTACAGAATTGGCCCATGCAATGGTGAGATGAGCAAGTCCAAAATCTGTAGGGCAGGTGGGCAGGCTGGAGACCAGGGAAGAACTGAGGTTGCAGCTGGGGGCAGAGTTCCCTCTTCCTCGGAACACCTGACTTCTTTCTCATGAGGCTTTCCACTGATGAGAGGAGCCCCAGCACATCACGGAAGGTCACCCGCTCTATTCCACGGACACCGATTTAAATGCTTATCTCATGTCGGAAATATCTTCACAGCTACATGTAGGTTGGGGTTCGGCCAGCTCTCTAGATACCGTAACCCAGCTCAGTTGACACCCAAGATGGACCACACAGTAATTGGAGAAGCTAGGAATAAAATCCTGGCAGGGTCTCGATGGCACTGGCTCCCTCCCTCAGCCACCATTCATGAGACTTGAGTTGGCTTTTTTGAAGAGAAAGCAATTTTGCAAGGGATCTGACCCCCACACTTTCCTATTGTTATTTTTATGTGAAATTAGTTGTCCTGAACTTGTAGAAAGAAAGAGGTTCAGGATAATTTTTCTAATCTCATAGAGTTTCATCATCTGTTTTCATTTAGTGTTTATGGCGACTTACTTTCTGAGATTTTTCTGGTTTCTATTCCATCCCCTCATCTCCTTCAATTTTTATCTGAAACTTCAATTTTGATTCTCTTCCAGTAGTTTCTTCCAGAAGGCCCAGTGCAGGGAGGGGCCTTTGGCTATTGTCACTGAGGGCTCATGTGGCCTGGTCAGCTCAGGCCCCTTTGGACTCTACAAAGGCCATCCTGCACCCCTCTGCTCTAAGAGTAGTCGTGGGATTCCCAGTTTTGCCTCACACCCAAACAGGCCCACTCTGTTTTCCAGTGAGTTCCTATTAGCTATTTGGGTTTCTCCTCTTCCCAAGTCTGCAATGTCCCATTTCTTGCCTTTGCTTCTTCCTTGGAGCAGAGTCTGACCTATTGAGAACAAAGGGCTTTTGTCCCTTCCCTCCCACTTGAAATATGGAATTTGTAGAGACCCCCTGTTATCCGCTTTTTTTTTTTTTTTTTTAGTATATGTTGATATATTGTCCATGAATCATCTTTGGTTTTGGCATTTAGTGAGTATGTTTGCTTTTATGTAAGGATTTTAAAAGATTAAAATATTTTGCTGTCACTGCTACCACTAACTCCCACCCACCATTAGTTGTTGGGGTACATAACAGATTGTCACAAACTTGTTGGTTTAAAAAAACACCCACTTATTAGATCATAGCTCTGTAGGCTAGGTAGGATGGAGTGAGTTTTCCATATGGGGGTCTCACAGGTTGAAATCAAGGTGTTGGCTGGGCTTTTCTCTAGAGCCCTGGGAGAAGAATCCTTTTACAAGCTTCTTTAGGCTGTTGGAACAGTTCAGTTCCTGGTGGTTGTAGGACTGTGGTTCCTTGCTGGCTGTTGTCCAACAGTCCCTTTGGGTCCTAAAGGGCATTTTCTGATCCTCTTATGACACTTTTCATCTTCAAAGTCAGCCCAGGTGCTCTGAATCCCCCTTGGACTTTGAAACTCTCTGACTTCCCATTCTGCTCTGAGCTGTGGAAAGCACTCTGCTTTTAAAGTTCTTGTGTGATTAGACTTGGTTTACCCAGATAATCTTCTCATCTTAAGGTCAACTGTTCATCATTCTTAATTGCATCTGCAAAATCCTTTTGCCTCTTAAGATATCATCACCAGAGTATCACCAGGGGATGGAGGTAGTGGGGGGTATCTTAGAATTCTTCCTATTGCCTACTCATTCATTTCTTCCTAATCTTGAGAATTTACAGAGCTCTTACTGTGTTCTAGCTCCTTGCAATAGGGGTCCAACAGGGAGCCAAGCAAACATGGTTCTGGCCCATAGAGTAGAAAATTTATGCTGAATGTTTAATGAATGGGTGGGTGGAGAGATAGATGTACAAAGGGCTAAGTGCACATTCAGAGAAAAGCAACAGAAGACCAAGACTCAATATTATTGAGTATGTTTTAAGAGTCCATGTATCATCCGGAATGGAAATGTTGTTCGACTTCTGATGAGGAGACTAATTCATCAATATCTCTGTTATCGTTGACTGATGACCTCACATAATAAAAGATCTTGACTCTAGCGTATGTTAACAATTAATGGGATGGGTAATGTATCACACGGTGTATGTGCGAGGTAATAAAGAGGTATAAATGAGGATTACGTAGGTGCGTTGGTGTCACTAATGCTTCTTTTGTTCTGTTAGAGACAGCAGTATCTTATTCAGGAGACAGAGCTGCAGCTCTGGTTGCCAAAGTGACTGAAACAGGCCAATTCCACTAGGATGGGTTTTTCAAAAATATATTTCCATCGCAAAGATCCTCACCCAAGTGTGTTGACCATGCTATCTGCTTATGATCTCCTGGTTTTGTTTGTTTGTTTGTTTGTTTTTTGACCCTTTCAGGAGCTTTAGCCACATGGAGACTCATAGAAATTTTCAGAGTATGATTCCATTCATATTTATTGCTATAGTCCTGTGATGGTTCTTTATTTCCCAGAAAGTTTCTAGTCTTGGTATCAAGGCTCTACTGAAACAGAATGATAGTGATTTATTTTACAATAGACACTACACCCTGTGGGACCGTATTGATTTATTGAGAAATATACGTCATAAAGATTCAATGGGGAGCTAATATTCAGAGCTGGGAAGAGCAATGCGGTATATTAGGACGAATCAGCGTTTGTTACCCTAAGTAAAACTCTTAAGTCTTGATTGTAAGTGTCAGTGTGTTAAAAACATTGACCAAACCTAGTGTGAAATTGCACGTCTGTGATGCAAATACATGTGGTGAAATGCAAACATATTTATCCATGCATTAATTCATTCATTCAACAGCCACTTATTGAGTGCCTCGCACGTGTCAAGTACTATGCTAAGCACTGTAGAGACAGTGAGGAAAACTTGCAGAAAATGGCATTGGCCTTTGAGAGCTTATATTCTGGTACAGGGAATTAGAAAATGCACAAAATACATAAAATACATCAGTTTGTTGACATTTACTGATAGAGAGGAATGACTTTAATGTTAGCAAAGAAATTTGAGACAAACTTGGAAGGTCTGTAATAGAAATATAAAGAGATTTACAGATTTACCCCTGCACACATATTCTTTCTTCTATGGACATTTGTAAGAATTGTTTTGTCTTGGTTGGCTCACACATTCTTCCTGTTCAATTCAAGATGCAAAACCAACAGTTGGTTGAATGGATTTGCATTGGGTACTCAGTCAATGTATATAGGATGCACAAATATTACTGACTTTAATTTTCATGCAAAATAATCATTATTTTGAACTTTATCAATGATAAAGTAGTTGAACTTTATCAATGTTTTTGGATCATGTACTTGTAATTTTACCCTAGATTTAATGATTGATAATGGTATAAGCACTATTAATAATAACTGCTACTATTTAACCTTTAGGTATTGCTTTCATTATCACTTCTTTAGAGAGGTTTGCTTGACCATTTTATCTATTAAATATACTAATTGTTACCTAATACTGCATCCCTTTAGCTTCCTTTATATTTATCATAAGGCAGGCACTTTTAGTTTTGCATATAATTGTTTATCATCTCTCTTCCTTACTAAGTTGTAAACTGGAAAAGGGAAGATGAGCCTTCAAGAATGTGTAATCAGTGAATGAAATCCTCCCTTCTCACTTCCTTCTTCCCTCCCTTCCCTCCCTCCCTCCCCCCTCCCTTCCTCCCTTCCTTCCTTCCTTCCTTTCTTCTTTCCTCCTTTTCTTCCTTTTACTCCTGCAGTTTTAAATCTTAAACAATCCCAATGTGCATGGTGGATTCCTAGATTATAGCTTTTTTCTCCTCATTTTTTGTCTTCCTGCCAACCTGACCTGTCAAATTAACCTGTATAAAATATGGCTATGAACTATATTCCAAACCCATATCCCAGGAAAAATTCCACATCTCCTCTGTACTCCCAAGACTCTTTGCTCACAATCAACATCTTTACGTCTTTTCCTCTGACTTTTGTTTTGAGCAGGTGTAGGCTGTATCCCTGTAATTCTCTTCTTCTCCTTACATCCTTTTTAGACATATCTAATAGCAATTGACTGGGTTTTTATTAGTTCTTTGGGTACATTTTCCATTTTTCAAGGGTCTCTCATCGGGGGTTCTCTGCCAGTAATTACTGCAGCCCTGAAGACCTAAAGGAGCTTCCTCTCAGGATTGAGTGATGGAATTTTCTGAAGCAACTGCTTTTTATTTTTGGAGGGGAAAAATTAAATTAAATGTGCTGCTGTATCCTTGGCTTATTTAGTCTGCAAAGACATTGGAATAATTTTGTGAAAATGAGCAGCCTTCTCGATCACTCTGTCAAGTCATATGAACATGAAAAGGCCTCTATGTTATTTATCATTTCCCTGAGGGGATTTGCCCTAGAAGAGTGTTCCTTGGCTGAAAGGACAGATAAACATAATAAAGACCAGTGATTTTGACGGTAAGTCATTTACTGGGGCATTAGCTCAACCAGAAGTCAGCAAGCTAGGGCCTTGGGTCAAATGCAGTTTGCTGTCCTTTTTCTGAATAAAGTTTTATTGCCACATAGCCATGCCCCTTTGTGGACATATCATTTGTGGCTGATTTTGTGCTGCGACAGAGTTGAGTGACTATTGTATACAGCCTACATGTCTAAAACGTTACTCTCTAGCCCTTAATAGAAAAATGTTCACCTACATTAAACCTTGGTGCAATTATTTATTTTTTTGGTGTTCATTGTAAGATATACACATATTTAATTGTTTTCCATGGAAATACTCTGTTCACCGACAGAATTTTGCTATTTGTTACTTCACTGCAGCATTCACATATAAGGGAAAAGGTCTGTTCACAATTTAGAGACTCATGTATACTTTTTTATTTATATCTCTCACTAAGATTCTTTTTTCTCTGCTACTGCCCTTCTCCCTAAGTTTAAAAGCAAAACAAAACAGAATCAGCCATGGAAGAACTAAAAAAATAATGCTGTTCTGTACTCCTTTCTGATCTGTTATAAGACCACAAATTCTAACACACAGGTAGGTGACTACCTAGGAGCCAACATTGAGGAAATGATTTATTTTAATTGAATTAAGTATTTTCCTTCAGCTGAAAGATGCTACTGTAATTTTTCATGGCTAAAACTGCTTCAGGTGCTTGTTTTTAAAATGTATTTATTTTTTAATTGACATATAAAATAAATATGGATTTATTATGTGCAGTGTGATCTCTTAAAGTAGATATACCTTGTGGAATGGCTAAATCTAGCTAATAACAGAGTTATCACTTTGGTGGCGAGGACACTTCACATCCACTCTGTTAGCATTTTTCAAGAATACAATATACTGTCATTAGCGGTAGTCACCGGGCTGCACAATAGATCTCTTGAACTTGGCTCTCCTGCAGCCTCTGGTATCCGGCACTCAGCAATCAGCCTCACAATCATGCTAAAAACTTCCCACTTCATGACTATTTATGTCAAAAACATGGACGCTTTTAGTGAAGATCGGTTCACAATTAGATAATTGGTGTGCGTGACATTCGTCTCCTGTTTCATTTGAAAACTGACTTGGAGATGAGGAAAAATGAGCATTTCTTTTTTTTTTTTTCCTCAGAGAAGGCAGATATCGGAAGACTTCCTTAACACTCAAGTTGTTTTTAGTGTGAGGCTGAGAAAATTCAAGGGCCTCGAACTTACCTGTAAGAAATTACCTGGGGAGGGAGACATTTGTTCCTCATCAGCAGGGATGGAGAACAATGGAGAAAAGTAGCTTTTTCTTTAAATTGTTTAGAAGAGTTAAAATGGATATTTGGGTGTGGGATTACCTTCCTCAGCTATGGTCAGTATAGTAACAACAGTAATAGTCTGACTAATAGTTATGAAGCCCTTACTATGTGCCAGAACTATTCTCATGTTTGACAAAACTTTTTGAGGTGACCGATACTTACTCCCATTTTATAGGTGAGAAAATAGAGAATCTGAAAAATAAACTCAGGCCCAGTGTTGTTTTATTTTCTTTATTTTTATTAAGTAAGGCTTACATTTTATACATTCAAATGCATAGAAATGGTAGCAACATTTTTGTGTTAATATATTGGATTATAAAAAACTTATAAATCTCTGTTCACCATGTAAAAAATTATTTTTTATTGTTTGGGCTTCACTGAGGGTACAAAGAATTAGGTTATACTGATAGCATTTGTTAGATAAAGTCCCTCTCATAACTGTGTCCTGCCCCCAAGAGGGGTGCCATGCATAACCTCTTAGTTTTTAACTGGACGTGATTTTGTCCCCTATCCCCTTGTTCCTAGCAAGTCTGGAGACATTTTAGATTGCAGCTGGGTTGGAAATAGGCTACAGGTGTCTAGAGGGTGGAGGACACATCCTACAATGTATAGGTCAGTGCCACACAACCAAGAATCATCTGGCCCCAAATGTCCTTAGTGCCAAGACCAAGGGACCCTAGTCTAGGGCTTGGATTTAGAAGATATCACAAGGGCTTTCTAGCTTCTCCTGAATTCCAGAGAAGCAATTTATAGCCCTATCTCCCCTGAATTGTCTGTTTTCTTCTTAGAAAAAAATCTTAGATAGCGAGAGTTATTTTCCCAATAGCCACCACTGCCACATTCTACATGCGGCTGACCACAGAGCTCTCATCCTTTCTCCAGGAGCGTTCCCAGGGTCGCTTTCATGGGCTTTCAACACGATAAACACAGAAAACTGCCTTTACAGAACATGTTAACGTTTTAGGATTTCCTGCCCACAAAAAAACGAAGAACACGTGGAAATAAATGAGAACCCCCAGGCCAGTTCTCCCCAAACCTAATTCACAGTTCTGCCATGCAGTAGGCTACACTGATATTTTCCCTTTTCACATGAGCTTGACAGTGCCTGGCCTGAATCCTATAATCCACTGTTCTACCTTTAAACCTCTCATCGCGAGAACGTCTAATTCATCCAGGGCCACACCAGGCCTGCAGCCTGTTCCTCAGCGAGCTTCTCTGAGCTGCTTCTTCAGAGAGGTTTAGTTCTAAATCTTCGGCCTCCATCCAGATTAGACTTTCGGAGCTAATGATCAATAGTGCGGCAAGCTTATTTCACATTCCATATCTGATTCTACTCAAAGCATGGTGGTTTTTATAGGAAAAAACCTTGCAGGAAAGAAGCTATTAAAAAATGGAATATTTATTTATTTTTATATACTATATATCTCTGCAACTTTCAATTCCTTTACTCACCAAATCAATAGGCAACTTGATGCTTCCCTCAGTTCCCAGGGCCTTGGAGCTGCCTGCATAGCAGGTTAGCAGCTCTCCAGCTACCCAGCACCATGCAAGGTGCTGGGGTTCTGGCCTAGGCCAGGTGCTGCAGGAAGCCACAGAAATGCAAGGAAGTCCTTGCCCTCAGGGGTCTACACATTAGAAAATGGGGCATACATACACATTAAAAATGAAATAGCTAAAAAAGGGATAAACAGCAATACAAAGCAATAATCCAAGAGGTGAAAGCAGGTATATCTGCTTTTTTTTTTTTTTTTAAACATACAACCTATTTTTTAGGAGGAAGATTGTTGGCTATGGCTTGGTGTGTTCTGAAGTCTTTATGTAAGAGAAGGTATTTAAAGGAAGGGACATGTTCTTGGGGAAACTGGAAATTGTGGGGCTCTTCTATGCTTGATGCTGGATGGAAAACATTCAAGATGGGCTGAAGATGCTGTGTGCCTACTAGCTAGGCGTAGGGACCATGGTGAAGTATTAGAAATGAGCCTGATGGTATAGCAGGGGCCTTGATGGAGGGTCCTTTAAGTGTTATGTGATGGATTTGAACTTAAGTCCTTAGAGGATGCATAGTCACTGAAGCATGTATCTGAAGTAAAACAGCTGACCAAGGTCTTCGTGCATGGGTCCCCTCTGATCCCCTCTCCAGAAGGGGGACAGACTGATTCTGCTAAAACAAAAATCTAATCATGTTGTTCCCTTGCTTAAAACTATTGGATGGTTTCCTATTGCAATTAAATAACACCTTCACTTTATACTGTAGCTCACATGGCATATTAGAGCTCCCCAAAGAAATAGAACCAAAATAGATATAGATATAGGCATATGTATAGGTATAGATATGGATATAGATAGATTTATTTATCATGGGAATTGGCTCACACAGTTACAGAAGCTGAGAAGACTCACCATCTGGTACCTGCAAGCTGGAGAACCAGGAAAGCCAGTGGTATAATTCAGTGTTACGTCTGAAAGCTTGAGAACCAGAGGCTGTGAGGGCTGTTATAAGTCCTAGAGTCCAAAGGCTCAAGGACCAAGAGCTCTGATGTCTGAGGGTAGGAGAAGGTGGACATTCCAGCTCAGAAAGGGAGAGCTGATCGCCCTGTTCTTCCTCTGTGTCTTCTTCAGACTTTCATATCCCACCCACACCTGGATGGGTGATTTTCTTTACTGAGTGCACAGGGAGCAAGAGACAGCAAGTTAATTGCTTTTGTAAACACCCTGACAGATAGAGCCAGAAGCAATGTTTTACCAGCTATCTGGGCATCCCTTAGCCCAGTCAAGTTGACATGTAAAATTAACCATCACCCATGACCTTTTATGATCTGGCTCTGTGGCCTCACATTAGACGTTTTTGCTACAAAATTACAACGTTCCAGTCACACTGTCTTTTTTCTTGAACACGAAAATCTTGTTTATATCAAAAGAGCCCTGTGCTTGCTTGGCCTCTGGCTTAGACCTCTCTTCCTCTACATTTTTCAATGATCAATTCCTTCTCCGCATTCAGATCTAAGCTTTTATTCTACCTCCTGGAAGTGTGGTGGTATCTGATTTTGGCATAGTTATAATGATGTAAAACCATTTTATTCATATAGGTTTTATTTTTTCTTTGCTTCCCCAGGAGTAACTCTGTCTCGCTTTGTATATGTATGTACATATTTATGCAATCGGTTGGGAAGTATCATAATAGCCCACATGAGCAATTACAAAGGTGGAAGGGTAAGGTATAGAAGAAAATATTTATATTTGGAAGACACGTGGAGGTACAATTTTTCTTGGTGATTCTCTGAATACAGGTGGTAAGAGATAGGGGGCAAAGAGCTTCTAGCCTTTCTTCCCAGGTTTCTGGTTTTTAGGAAACCGGGACCAGGGGTATTATTCACGGAGATCAGCAGATTCCCGGGCAGGTCATTTTGGTTTGGGATATGTCAGATGAAGAAACCTTAAACTCCTTGACAGTCACCATTTATAGATGTGTCACACTGGAAAAGGGCAATGAAGAAATACAGCAACGTTCCCGGCTCAGTGAGGAACAGTAGGAACAGTAAACAAAAGACAAAAGACTCCGTTTTCTTTCTAAATGCTCTTAAGTAGCCCTCTGCATCCACCTACTCCTCCCAAAGGCTTCGCTGCAATCTTATGTTACAAATGTAGGGAACATTCCCAACCCGTGTAGGTTAATCCTGGAACGAACTCAATGCCGTGGTCAAGTTTGTGGCAAATTACTGTATTTAAGGGAGAAAATGTGATTTTACAAATTATGAGAAACATCCAAAGTGTCATTTTAAAATGGTAATAGATTCTCTAGCCCAGAGAACATTTTTCCACTGCAGAAATTAGTATAAATGTTGCTTTATTTTATGACATAGGGAAGCGAGAAGATGTAGCCATAATAAGACTTTATTAAACTCTGGACAAATTGGGGAGGATGTTTCCTGCTATTTGAAAGAAGTGACTGATCCTTTTTTTTTTTTTTAATTTAGAAATAAGGAGGAAGAAGTGCAGAAATGGCTTAAAACAGCTCCGTGGTACACTTGGCTGCAAGTTGTGTGTGTGTGTGTGTGTGTGTTTTCCATGGAGAAATTAGGGGAAAAGGTGACTTTTATTGCTGAAATTAACTTTATCACCGTGCTAATGAGCCCTCTTCCTCCTCACTCCCTGGTTTCACACAGAGATAAAAGGTGAGAAGCAATGCCTTTTCAGATGCCATAGCTTCTTGTCCTGGCTGGGGACTCTGGCAGCCCAGTGTTAGGTTTATAAATATATCCCAGAAAACTGCAAGGCTGCAAACAGATACATAAAGAATGAAGAATCTGATTAAGAAACGAGCATTTATATTTTTACTGGGTTTTACTTTTAACATAAAACATCTTGAAAAAAGTTTTATGATTTAGCATTTATGAATGACTAGATTTTAAGAGAATTGTAATATTTTTTTAGGGTATTTCAGCTCCATGAGTTATTTCTTATAGATTCAGATAATGACATTATAAATCTTTCTGTGGAGGCAATTACTAAGGCAGAAATGGCCTATTCCCCATTGGGTTTTAGGTTCAGCTTACTGACATATTACAAGCAGGCTTACCGTGGTCATTAAAAACTGATCCGGGATTTATTATACCTCTTTAAACTCTCAGTACTCTGAAAAGTATTGAACAGAAAGGAATACAAAGTGAAGTTACAAAGAGGGCCAGCCAGGCAATCGGGAGAAAAGCAGATTTAATTTATCCATCCAAGACCACCATAAGTATCGTAGAAATCTCTGAAATTGGAGCATGAGGTTCTTAAAAGAGGCAAGGCTATGCTTGCTAAGTGCGGATTTCCACCTGAAATTGTTTCAGATAGGGTCTTAGAAGTGAGAGTGAAAGGGCTGCTGGTGTGAGATACCACACAAAAGGCGAAGTGGGTTTTTTAACTTTTGCTGAGAAGTGAAACAGCGCTCTCTGGATGGACGTTCACCTGCCTTCTCCAGCCGCAGACAGCACTTCAGGGCTGGGGAGAAATAAACACCAGCTGCCCTTCACCGCCTAGATGGCCTTATCACCTCGCTGGCCTGGCTTCCCAGTCTGGGCTTTTCTGCTCTTCCCCCAGTGATACTGGAACACCTGTCTGGAAAAAAAGATAGACTCCCAGAAAGGTTCCAGTAGATGTGTTATATCAGCACAAGGGCATGAAGGTAGGAGAAAGAGAAGCCTAACTGGAGGTGAGGAGGACTTCATCCCAGGCAAAAACAAGGAGAAAGACAAGACTTGCTGAAGAATGCCAAGCTTTAGTGCTAAGCCTCCACCATAACGGATGCAGGCTGTCATCCAGGGGTGGGCCAGCGCGTCCCTCTTGGGAGAGTTGCTTGTTGAGCTGTGTGGAACTCACCTTCCTCCTTCGAATGAGGGAACAGAGAAGACTCCCATATGCTCTTCTCACTTGCACGAGGAACATGCTGCAAGTTTTGCTTCTCTCACCACCTGATGCTTCTCGATGTGATTGCCTCATACTTGTTCATCACCTTTAAGGCAATATTGTACTAGAAACAAAAAACACCAAAATAGCCTAGTGTTCCCTTTGTCTAAGGCACTCTGTCTCCCATGATTGGCTGCTTATCACACAGCTCTCAACTCAAACACCACCGTCTTGTGAGTCTTTCCCTGACACTCCGCTCCACACCCTGGGAACTTTGATTTCTTTACAGAGGTCAGCAATTTTTTTTCTATGAAGGGCCAGAGAGCAAATACGCTAGGCTTTGTGGGCCAGATGGCATTTGTTTCAACTGCTCAACTCTGCTATAGCACAAAAGCAGTCAGACACAACATGTTAAAAAAAAGAGAGAAAGAGAGAGACTAGTATAACAGAAACCAGCTAACAGGCTACAGGCCATGGTTTGCCAAGCCTGACTTGAAGAGGACTTGAATGTCTTAAGTCTTGTACGCATTTATTTTCCATATTTTTGTGTCTCTTTCTCCCTGAGAACTTGAGATGTGTGAGGCTGGCAATGTGGTCTACTGAGTCCTTTCCCATTGCAGATTACAGATACAATCTATCACTCTATTCTCAGTGCATAAAGGCATATCGCATGTTCAGTAAACACGTATTAAATAAACGAACCCAATGTCTCCCCTGAGTGGAAGTGGTGGTTATGCTATTTTATTCTATTATTTTGAATTACAATGCAAAGTTTCTTTGGAAAATTATATTAAATAATGTTTTTAAAGGGAGACCTTTAGTTTATTTGTGAATCAAAGGATGAAGTTAAAGTACCTTGAGCTAATTTGGGGTTTCCATCAGAGTTTATTTCGAGACTCTAGTCTTGACTTCATTCATGCTAGATGGAATCAGATTTACAATCTTTACAGTATAGTCACATTTTGTGCACATATCACTGGGCACTCTGTCATGAATGTACAATCCATGGTGCAGAAAGGGGCCACTCATCACTGCACGATGTTAGGAATTCTGATGGACCCAGTCCCTTGCTGGTTCCACACAACATCTTTGTAGCCTGTGGGCCAGTCCATACATTTGACCATGGTTTTGCTTCCTGACACACTGAGATGTTGAAATTATTCCCACGGTTCCAGACATTCTTTACTCCCAAACGTGGTGCCCTGGGAACTCCCACTCTACTTGTGGTGGTGATGGTTGGGGGCAGTGGTCTGAAAGAGGTGTCATTCCAATAGAATTAGTTCATGAAGTTCCATCTCAAAAGCTTCTTGACCGAAAGTCTTCACGTCAAAGCAGCTATTTGCACTAATTGTCTTATTCCCACTTAGGAGGTGGTTTGGACACCAACTTTTACCATCTTTTTATGGAAGGTTTACCTAGACTCCTGAACTAGATGCACTCCAGAATTCTGAACTGGCTTTTATCAGAAACCATGTGAGATTCAGTCCGATACTTCCCTTTTCTTAGACTCAGTTTACCCCTAGGAAGACTAAATTCCCTAGAGTGGAAGAGACAGTTCTGATAAGGACTCAGTGATATGAAGCACTCAGATTTCTCTGTCCTCCAAGACTCTCTTCTAATTGAGGGAGGCTCTTGCAGAGCCCTTGATGCTAGCGCCCCATGCATCGATTTGCACTTGAGCAGTAATGAGATTTTGCTATTGTTGGTAAGTGTCTAATCCTTTTGGGAGTCACTGACTGGTCATTGAGAATGAAGAATAAGGCAAAGTCTTTGGTGGGACTCACAGTCATCATATGCTGATTTTTTTCTCTCACCATCAGCCCTTGGCAGTGTTGGGGTAGAAGTGGCTGACCTCGCTTTCCTTATACCAATAATTCCGGTGAGGGTTTGAATTACAATCTTCCATTCTATGAAATGTGACTCAGAACAAGCTCTATGAAAGGGACCTGTGATCTCTGTCTCTCTTCTTGGTCCAGCCATGAACTACCAACTAGCTCAGTGGTTTAGAGTGTTCCCTAAAGTAGACTCTGAATCCTCTTTCCAATGAAGTTGGCCAGTTTCCACAGTGGATCCTAGAGGCTGGAGTTTGTGGGGTTGTCTCTTCTGTCATGTTGAGAGACGTACCTGAGCAAAGGTAACCAGAGGCTAAAATAGAGGAGGAGAGAGGCTGGGGAACACGGACCTCCTTCCTGCATGCAGTCTTACCTAAAGGCACCCCCTTTCCCCTGGACTTCCCAACTATTTGAGTCAATCTTTCTTCCCCCTTTTAACTTAACCTTTTGGTTTGGGTTTTTTTCTGTCACTTGCAACCAAAAGAATCCTGGCTAATATGGCTATTTATTTTCTATCATTCTTTTTTTTTTGTGGAAACAGAGTCTCACTCTGTCACCCTTGGTAGAGTGCTGTGGAGTCACAGCTCACAGCAACCTCCAACTCCTGGGCTTAGGCGATTCTCTTGCCTCAGCCTCCCAAGTAGCTGGGACTACAGGCACCCCCCACAGCGCCTGGCTAATTTTTGATGCAGTTTGGCCGGGGCTGGGTTTGAACCCGCAGCCCTTGGGATATGGGGCTGGTGCCCTACTTGCTGAGCCACAGGTGCCACCCCTAACCTATAGCTCTCTGGTATAAATTTTTACTGTTAAAAATACCTTTTTTTTTTTTTTTTGAGACAGAGCCTCAAGCTGTTACCCTGAATAGAGTGCTGTGGCATCACAGCTCACAGCAACCTCCAATTCCTGGGCTCAAGCGAGTCTCTTGCCTCTGCCTCCCAAGTCGCTGGGACTATAGGCGCCCGCCACAACGCCCGGCCATTTTTTTGGTTGCAGCTGTCATTA
>CAUYON010088890.1:0-11899 GCA_963573935.1 Arctocebus calabarensis
TTATCTATTTATAATCAAAATTTTTGTTTCATTTGAAGGTGTGTATTAAAGTTCCATTTTTGAGTTATGAGACAAGGATTTTATAACTACTTGAATTTTTTACAGTAAAAATAATATAGGGTATAGTCACTTTTGATGAAATTACCTCACATTTGTTTTTCTCAGTATTAAGGCTGTTTATTTAGTTGGAAAGATGTTTTTTCTGCCTTGAGGTAGATATTTTGCCATATGGGTATTTATGGTCTATAACATATTTAAATGTATGTACACATATGAAAATTGGTATGTTGTCACTATAAAACTATTAAAAGTTATCACCGTTCAAAAAAAAAATCAAAGTATCTATACCCCACCTAAATAATGTCCAGGAAGCTAGAAAATCCCACAGGAAATTTTGTACATTTTGTTAACAGAGATAGGACGGCGGGGCCCATAGCTCAGTGTGTTGGGCAGCGGCCACATACACCAAGGCTGGCAATTCGAACCCAGTCTGGGCCTGATAAACAACAATAAAAACTGCAAAAACAAGAAAAAATACATAGCCAGGTGTTGTGGCAGGCACCTGTAGCCCCAGCCATTTGGGAGGCTGAGGCAAGAGAATCACTTAAGCAAAAGAATTTGAGGGTGCTGTAAGCTGTGATGCCAGAGTATGAGGGCTACATACTGAAATGCTGTCTCAAAAAACAAAAAAAAAAAAAAAAAAGAAATTCAAGAAACAATTTTCAAGTAGCTGGGACTACAGGCATCCACCACAATGCCTGGCTATTTTTTAGGTTGTAGTTGTCCTTGTTGTTTGGCAGGCCAGGGCTGGATTTGAACCTGCCAGCTCTGGTATATGTGGATGATGCCTTAGCTGCTTGAACTACAGGCACCAAGCCATAATGTCATGTTTAGTAAGAAAAAAAGTATATTCTTTTTTTTTTGAAATAGAGTCTCACTATGTCACCCTCAGTAGAGTGCTGGGGCATGTCAGCTCACAGTAACCTCCAACTCTTGGGCTTAAGCGATTCTCTTGCCTCAAGAGAATCCCAAGTAGCTGGGACTACAGGTGCCTGCCATAACACGTGGCTATTTTTGTTGCAGTTGTTTAGTCAGCCCAGGCTGGGTTTGAAGCCACCACCCTCGGGATATGTGGCTGGCTCCGCAACCACTGTGCTACAGGTGCCAAGTCAAAAACGTATATTCTTAAACTTACTTCTTCATTAACTTTGTTGCAATGTTATTCGGTTTATTCAATGTATATGAAGAAAGTATGCCTCATAGAATTGGAAGGGCTCAGAAATCAATACCTCTAAAATGAAGTCCTCAAAAGCAGTTTCAGAAGCAAAAGTTTTTCTCTGACCTTCTCCTGCCTGCCCATTCTTCTCAAGCATAGCTATAGAAACTGGAATCACACTTTCCAAAGATAGGTCATAGAAATTAGAACCTCTTTTCCCTAAATGTAGGGTCAGAAGACCACCCTACATAAGCCACACAAAGGCAAACCTTTAATTGGTTAAAATGGCTTCTGCAAGAGAGCTGCCCCCGCGGCCCCCTAGGGTACACAGAGACTGTTTATCCGGAGGTAAAAGTCCATAAAAACAGTGACTCTGAAAGTATGCTTCCATTAAGCCCAGGAGGTTAGGGGCTATCAACTCCTCCCCTGGTGATAAGGATCAGAGGATGACATGTGTTTTACACATATTGTTTTGGAGCCTAAAGATCTCTGCTCCATAGAGAAACAAAGTCATAAATCCATTTTAGGTTAACTAAATGTGTGCTTGAGGGGTTCATTTCCCCAGTTCCCCTGAAGCTCTATATGATCTTTATTTAGATACTTTGTTCAAAAGCTGACACATGTCTGAGAAGATTGTAAAAGCAGAAGGTATTGTGTTGATTTGTAGACTGCACGTCCAACAAGTTAATTTTAGATAAAAGAAGATAGGTAATGGTAAAAGGCTATAGATCATAGATTAAGTGTGTACGTGACCACCAGAGTATATAAGGTGGCCCAAAATAAAGATGATTTGCTGTACGTCATCTTGAGCAGTGTAGTCCAGTTTCTTGCATCCCTTAATAATTACGGGAGCAGGTTTTGCACCAGAGGTAAAGCTGCTGTTTCCTCGCATCTCTGTTCCTACAACACCTAAATCCAGTGATAGAACGGAAAAGTATTACTCTAACTTTCCCTCTGCCCTTCTGTGTAAACATTGGCCATAAGGGAATTATCTGAGCTACAATATTTGACTGTAAAGTCATAAGATCCCCATTCCAGAGAGGGACTTGTCCTCATCCAGAAAGAAGGATGCTACACAGAGAAGCCAAGAAGAATCTAAACAGACAGACCTTGCTGAGTTTCCTCACTCAGTCTGTTTGTATTAGATCATATCCGTTCTGTCCAATAATACTTATATATGACTATCTATACTTTGTAAAGATTAAGCATTAAAAGGCCAATTCCCCTGTATCTTTGGGTCTTCAGTTTAAAGGTTCCTGTGTATACACATTAAATGAATTTATATGCCTTTTCTCCAATTAATCTACCTTTTGTGAGTTGACTTTCAGTAAACTTTTGAAGGCCAAAAGGAATATGTGCCCACTTACCCCTTACTTAGTATACAACTGGAAAAGGGAAGAATTACTTAATATTACTTAGATTGTTCCTCTTCTTTGATACTACAGCAAAACTTAACAAGTTATTTTTTAAAATGAATACTTGCAATTTGGTATCTGAAACTTTTCATTTTCTGATGTAAATCTCTGTTGCACTGTGACTGTACTTTTTACACAGACATGATTATGTAGCATCAGGTATTGATCATCTGAAAAATACTGGCTCACAGAGCAATGCAGATCTCCCTAACTCACTTCATTATACAATGCCCACATAAATCATATATATTAATATTACTACTAATCTTCCAGAAAGTATTCAGGAAGACATGTGACACGTGTCTACCCCTACCAAGCTGATGTCAGGAACACAAGTTTCTAAAATTCTATTTGCGACTTTATACTCAAATGTTATCATGAAGAACATTTTTGTGTTGTTTTCACTTCATTTGTTTGTGAAAAATGTCTGCGAAAGCCCAAAGTCTGATTCCCTTTATTCTGTCTGTTAGGAACAATCCCTATTTATTTCTGTAGATAGGTCTTGCTTTTAATCCAATTTATTCTTGAAGAATCTAGCTAGGAGTTAATTAATGTGATTGACCTTTTCAGCATTGATGTATCTATATAGAAATTCATGCTACTGGGCGGCACCTGTGGTTCAGTGAGTAAGATGCTGGCTCCATATACCGAGGGTGGTGAGTTCAAACCTGGCCCTGGCCAAATTGCAATAATAACCAAAAAAAATAGCCAGGCATTGTGGCAGGTGCCTAAGTCCCAGCTACTCGGGAGGCTGAGGCAAGAGAATCACCTTCAGCCCAAGAGCTGGAGGTTGCTGTGAGCTGTGACTCCATGACATTCTACCGAGGATAACAAAGTGAGACTCTGTCTCTTAAAAAATATATATATAATAATGTTAACAATCTTTTATGAAACCCTAAGAAAAGAAACAGCAGAATGTAGTAACAAATGGAAGAACATACCATGCTCATGCCTGAGAATAATCAACATTGTTAAAATTTCTATATTTCCTAAAGCACTCTATAGATTCAATGCTATCACCATTAAAATACCATCATCATAATTTCAAGATTGGAAAAAAATAATTCTTCATTTTGTATGGAACCAGGAAAAATCCCCTGTAGTTCTTAGTAATAAAAAACAAAGCCAGGGGCATCACGCTACCAGACTTTAGGCTGTATTACAAGTCTATAGTGATCAAAACAGAATGGCATTGACCCCAAAATAGAGACAGGCATTTGGAGAGAAGTCAAGGCAATCTGTTGGCAAAATTTCTTCTTGATCAGGAGACGTCTATCTTTGTTACATTAAGGCCTTTGACTAATTGGAGGGGTGAGGCCCACCCACAGTATGGAGGGTACTCTGTCTGTAGAATTGGTTGGAAATGTTCTCTCCCTCTGCCTTTTTTTAAGACAGGGTCTCACTCTCTTGTCCTGGGCAAAGGGCCATGGCATTTTCACAGCTCATAGCAATCTCAATCTCTTGGGCTCCGGACAGCTTCTTGTGCAGCCTCCATAGTACTGTGACTACAGGTGCCCACCACCATGCCCAGCTAATTTTTCTATTTTTAGTAGAGACAGGGTCTCACTTTTGCTCAGGCTAGACTTAAATTCCTGAGCTCAAGCAATCCACCTGCCTCGGCCTCCCAGATTGCTAGGATTACAGGCATGAGCTACTGTGCCTGGCCCAAAGAATACTCTAAAACACACCTTCACGGAAGATTTGGAACAATGTTTAATGAAACATATGGGCACTGTGGCACAAAATTAACCATCATAAGTGCATAACTTGCCAACTTGGCATCCATGCACATCTCTCTAAGCTTTACATAGTCTTCAATTAAAGATGATAATAAGGCCATACTGATATGATGCAACCATACTATATAGACTGAAAACATACTACACAATTCTCAGTTGAGAGCACAAAGCTTTGGGGTTATGTTAGCTTTTCTTGATATCTCATAACTTAAGTCATATAAAGTTAGCAATACTTGAACACCACAACATAGTCAATCAGCATAAATTACATGGTAAGTGATATGAAGGGGAAGGAAACTATGACATTTTACATACACACACACACACATATATATATACACACACACACACACAAATATTCATAACAAAACAAGGAAGAAATACTCAGGAAAATATATTTTTTCCTGAGTCTATCTGTGTGTAACTGCTCATAATGCCATAGCAGGTATTTATAACTACCTTCATCTAGTACTCCGTCCATGATCCCTTCATCCTCAGCAAGAATCTCAGCTAGGCATAGCTCTTTACCTGGTAGGGTGACCCAAATCTTCATTCCTAAAGAGACCAGGCCATAAGTAGTCCTGCCTAACTTAAGTTGCTTTAATTTCCATTTACTTTAATCAGAGGGACTAGCAGTAATTTGAGTTGCCCTAAGAGATCTCATGTAGGCCAGACATACTGTTATTTATCTGCATTGTGGAGTAGCATTCTAATTTCTCCTTTGAAGTCTGCATCAATCATTCTACTCAAAAGTATAACTCCCCCTTCCACCTATGATTCATAAGTACAAGGAGCCCAAAGTTGCCAGTTGACCATTTTGATTTCCAAGTCAATAGAATTATTGTTCTGTCTCATGGTGGATGTATGTCTCCCTTTGGACTAATACTTCTGGGTTAGGAGACCACAAAGTTGCAAGACATGAAGCAAATACATCACTGTGGATCACTAGTAGTAGTATGTAGTATAACTCCCATTTCTACCTCTTGATTTTTCAACCCATATATCCTGGCTAGGACAGAATGAGCAGTATATCTTGGACTTACATTCAGAACATATACAGACTCCTGGAACAACTTGCCCCAGCCTGTAAAGTTGCCAGTAATTTAATGGAGTCTTCAAGTATTATTAACAGAGTGTTCAAATGGCCCATTCTACCACTTTGTAGGCCAGCCAGTTGAGATGGTGGACAACATAGTAAGACCAGTGAATTCCATAAGTATGGTCCCTGTGCTGCACTTTATTTGCTGTGAATTTCCTTGATCAGAAGAAATGCTGTGTGTAATACCATGGTGTTAGATAATGCATTCCATAAGTCCACAGATGGTTGAGCAAAAGCATTCCATGCAGAGATGGAAAACCAAAATCTACAGTCTCAGTCCTCATAGGAATAAAATGCTATCCTTTCCCTCAGGATGCAATCCGTTGTGATCCACCAGCACTTGAGCTGGGAATTCTTTTTTCTCTGTTGCCCTATGTAGAGTGCCATGACATCATTATAGCTCATAGCAACCTCAATCTCTTGGACTCAAGCAATCCTCCTACTTCAGCCTCCTGAGTAGACTACAGGCACCTGTTACAATGCCTGTCTAGTTTTTTCTATTTTTTTAATAGAGATGGTGTCTCACTCTTGCTCAGGCTGGTCTTAAATTCCTGAGCTCAATCAATCCACCTGCCATGGCCTCCCAGAGTGCCAGGATTATAGGCATGAGCCACTATGGCCAGCCTGAGCTGGGAATTTAAATCCCTGAACTCATCCTTTTCTTCTTATTTGTGGAATGACATTAGGAGCAATATTCCAATGTTATTAAAGTCAGTAGTTTCACCAAAATGTTTGAAAGTAATGTAAATGTGATGATGTAGATACTTGTCTTGTTAAGTGTCAGAAATATCCAGTGGTGATATTTTGTACATCTGTAATGCCACTTCGTGGCATAGCCTATCAGTATTCTCTTTCTAATAAAAGTAGACTCACTAGTGTTTTAAATATAATCAAATTAGAAAGCTGATTCCAAGAAACCCAAGCACCAGTTATGAATACCCATCCCTAAGATTCAGTTCTTTTTAGCATCATGGTTCTCTAAAGAAAGAGAACCAATAGGGAGGGCGAGTCAAAGAGAGAGAGAGAGAAACAGATGGAGAAAGACACAGAGAGAAAGACAGGAGAGGGGTAGAGAAAGAAAGAGAGAGAACATATGATTGTAAGAAATAGGCTCATACAACTGTGGGGATTGGTAAGGATAGTTGGGTAGGGTAGAGACTGATGGAAGAGTTACAGGAAAAGTCCACAGCAGTAGGCTAGCAGAATTCCTCCTTGGTGAGGAGAGGTCAGTCTTCGCACCATTATGGCCTTCATCTAACTGGATGAGGCTCACAAACTATGGAAGGCATTCTGCTTTACTCAAAGGACACTCATTGTAATGGTAGTATCATTCAGGAAAACACCTTCACATAAACATGCTCAAAAATGTTTGACCAAAGACCTGGGATCCATGTCACAGCCAACTCATCACAAAATTAAACTTCACAACCTCAAACTCTTGGGGTTAAGCGATTCTTTTGCCTCAGCCTCCCAAGTGGTGGGGACTACAGGCACCTGCCACAACGCCCAGCTATTTTTTGGTTGTTGTTTGTCAGGCTCAGGCTAGATTACAACCAATCAACTCCGGTGTATGTGGCTGGCACCCTAGCCACTGAGCTACAGGCAGTGAGCCTTAACATAAGGTTATATTTATGAATTCAGGGTAAATGTTGGGCTGTGCCTGTGGTTCAAAGGAGTAGGGTACTGGCCCGATATACCGGAGGCAGCTTGTTGAAGCCCAGCCCCAGGCAAAAACTGCAAAAAAAAAAAAAAAAAAAAAGAGTAAATGTTAGATTTCACACAAATCAGCCTGAGATTTAGCTGTCTACCTTGAAGTTAACCTCCTAGCTTTTTCTCTCTTTATGCTTTTCCTTACCTAAAGGTACTCTAGAGAATATCTTTATTAGCTTTTGTACAAAATAAATCAACAACAGAGAAGTGTTTTTCAAACATTTAATGAATGTAAGTATGAACCAATGAAGATACAGAAAGTCTGTAACCTTCTACTTAATTTTTTGTGAACCTGAATATGCTCTGTAAAATAAAGAACAATGAAAAAAAATTATACAGCCTGTAAAACAGATAATAAATGGGTATACAATAGAAATAAAGGCATTAAAATGAGAAAAGTACAAAAGTAAAAACTAGCATAAAAATCAAGCCTTCTTAAAATAGCAAAAACAATGTACTCATAGAGAAAGAATCAGCATATGCCACAAAACATATAATTATATAATATTATAATATCTAGAAAAATACACCCTAAATAGCAACAAACACATCTAGTACCAAAATCTTTGCTTCCAATGATTTTATTCAGTCAAAGGAACCAAGTTTTCTTGGAGCAGTCACTGATTATTAGACTAGGAGGGAAATACACTAGATGAGCCTGGAGTGAGTTATAATCCCAGAAAGTAAGGGAGTGCTTAAAAACCCACACTAAGAATGGTATATCAAAGGGACACAGAGCCAACCAAAAGAGCTCCCAAAGGCCAAAGCCTTTAATTAAAAAGGCTGGAGAGGAAGGAAGGGATAAATTAGCACTTTTGAAAGGTTATATAATAATTTTGCAAAGATGTAATATATTAGCTGAGTCATTGAGAAAAAGTAGACACAAACTAGAGCCAACCATGAATATTTACCTAGTAGATCTGCACTTTTCATCATCCTGCTCTACGCCCCACAATGCTGACCTGTAAGGACAATATCAATCAGACTCTTAAAGATTTGTGACTTTGGTTTATTCAGACATTAAAAGGTACCAGTAGAAAATCATCAAATAAGAAAAGGGAAAAGTCAGGATATCTGTTTTCCTAACTGCCACACTGCTGTTTTGAGGGATTGCTAGTCCTGGTTTCCTCTACCACAGGCCATTGCATCTGCTGAGTTGCCCTCTGCTAAAGCTCAGATTCTCATTGGCCCCTTGTAATTGCTGCTGCCCCTCACTCGCTTCTTCAAACTTAGTAATGCTCATTGCTCCCTACTGTTAGTGACTTCATTTTCTCACACACCACCTGGGATGCCTGTAATATTGTTGGTAATTTTGTAAATAATATGTTCATTAATCTATTCCTACAGTTTTGAGTGTTCTATCCACTTCCTAATTGGACTCTGTCCAAAACAGAAGGATATATAAGTCAAAATCCATGACATATGCACAGATGACACAGAGTGGGTGAATAATATGGCACCATTTTGTGGGTAGAAGACCCATATACTATCAGTCATAAGTTTTGGGGAAAGAGCAGTTTCTGTTTCTCCTAAGTCATGTGTTCTGTTGAGCCTGGTCACCTTGTTCAACAGAGTTGTTTAGCCAGAAGCTCTGGAGTTAACTTCTGAGACACGATTCTGTGGCTGTTAAGCTCGAGAGCCATGGAGCAGAATACTCCACTCTCCATGACACAGCCCACAGGTGGATGCTTGCAAGACAGCATCGATCACCAGAAGGTCTCTGAAATAATGGCTCTGGTGAGATGCAACTGCCTCCCATAACATTATGGTCTTTGATGATCATGAGAATAATACACCCCCACCTTGAAGTGGTCTTGTGACTTATCTGATCTTAGCAAACCAGTGATGTATGGTCATGGTGATTGTTATTTTGAACTTTTGAGTTCTTAGAATCAGTTAATCAGTAGACTTGTAGATGCCAGAGTTAAAGTTAATCATGATTAGCCATATGTTGTTTAAGACAATTGTAAAAGTAAGATTAATAATGTGTACATGACCAGCTGGATATATAAGGCAGCTGTAAATAAAGAATTTCACTACTTGCCATTAAGAACTTGTAGTCATTTCCTGCCCAATACCAGTTCAATAGCGGACTGTACATCTGAGTCGCTGGCCCCCTCGCGCAACACCATTTCCTATAGTTCTGTATGCAATAATCAGATAATACAGTGTATGGTTAATGTGGGAAATGTGGCTGGAGGTGAAAGCATCCATATTAAAATAATGTAGCACTACAAGGTATAAACACCTAGCACCTTGCAAAATAAAACTGTTTTCTGTTGCAACCTCTGCTCTCTTACTATGTTGTCCTCAACTAGATGGTGGGCAAGGGACCCAGTTGGGTTATCACAGAGGCATGTGTTAATCACTTGGCCTACCATAACAAAATACCATGAGCAAATTGACTTAAACAGTAGACTTTTTTTGGATAGTTCTGGAGTCTAGGATGTCTAAGATAAAGCTGCCAGGCGACTCTGTTCCTAATGAGGGGCCTTTTCCTAGTTTGGGAGCAATGTCTCACTGTGTCCTCACATGGTAAAGAAAGAAAAAGGATGATCGCTTTCTCTGGTCTTCTTATAAGGTCACTAATCCTATCATGAAGGCCCCACCCTCATTACCTCTTAAAACCCTAGTTACCTTCCTAAAGCCCCATTTCCAAATATCTTTATGGTAGAAATTTAGAGCTTCAAAATATGAATTTTAAGGGGATACGAATCAGTCTTTGGCAAGGGTAAATAAAATAAATTTCATAGAAATGACTTTTGGCCTATACTAGGCAGCAGATTGGACTTTATGTAGTAGCAGATGGTGATCAAGTTTCAATTGAAGGCAAAGGTACAATTTTAAATCTCAGGAAAGAAAGGGCACTGAAGTCACTGTATAATTGCATGGCGAAACAAAAAGTGATGCCATTAAAAACCATGTCAGAGTTTATTATTATTATCCAGAATAAGAAATAAAAATACCCTTATCTTTTGTTCTCTCTCTTCTCTTCTCTCTCTCCCCCATGTGTCTCATGTCTCTCTCTCTCTACCCTCTCTCCTCTCCTCTCTTCCCCCGTTTCTCTCTCTCTCTCTCTCCCCTCCTCCTTAGTGCTGCTCTGCAGCATCCCCTGCCAATAAAGACCTTTCGTACAAAAAAAAAAAAAAAAAAGAAAGAAAGAAAGAAAAATAAAAAATAAAATTGTGCCAGTTAAAATGGAAAAGTGTGAATGCCCTTTAGCAATTCTGGACACACTGAAAGTGGCAATTCTTTCATGATAGAAACTATGTCATTTTATTTTTTTAGAGACAGAGTCTTACTTTATCACGCTTGGTAGGGTGAAGTGGCATCACAGCTCACAGCAACATCCAGCTCCTGGGCTTAGACAATTCTCTTGCTTCAGCCTCCCGAGTAGCTGGAACTATCGGCACCTGCCACAACTCCTAGCTATTTTTTGTTGCAGTTTGGCTGGGGCTGGATTCGAACCCACCACCCTCCATATATGGGGCCAGTATCCTACCACAGGCACCACCCAGAAACTATGTCTTGAGTATTCCAGACATTACAAAAACTGGTTAGTGAATACTGGCTGAGGTATTGAGCACAGGCACACTTTGCAATAGGTCAAATCAGATAAAACTGAGACTAACTGTCCTAAAAACTTTGTTTAATTTAGTAAACCTAATTTAGCTTATTTGTAAGGGTGGCAATATAATTTATTGTTCAAACACGAATATCCATGACAAAGAGAGAGGTACTCATGACAAAGAGAGAGGTTCCCATGACCTCCTTCTTGGAATTTTCTAGAGTTCACAATTCTATGGAAACAATTACCCATATTTATAGATTTATCGCAAAAGATTGATTATACAGTATAAAGAATACAAATGAACAGTCATAGTAAGAGATGCATAGGGCCAAGATAAGCGTGTGATACTTTCATGTCTACTTATGGGAGGCTATTGTTTTGGACAGAACTTCTATGCTAGGCCCCAATAGATAAGACCAAGCCAGAATTGCCAGGTGCTACCTAATATAATAAAACTTTAAAATGGGAAGGCTTTCCAAAACAAACAAAAAATTCCATCAGCCTATCATCATGGGCCCAGTAACCTTTACTTGGCTTGATAAGAAAGCCCTCTGTGCTTTAACTCTGTATTACAAGTACATAACTTTGAAATAACCATCCTCTTTTTGTTCCTTATTACTACTTTCTTTATGTACTTCTTGTCCCTAAATACTCACTCTGTGAATCTCTTCTGGTTTGGGGGTCTGTCCAATTCTTGAATTTTACTTTACTCAAATCTCTACGTTTATTTTGTAGAAATTTTTTCTTTTATCAAGTGAAAATGAGAATTCATATGCCTTAGAGATGTCATAGCCCTTTACTTTTCAACATTTTCTTCCTCACAAACTGGACTGAAATAAATTCCTTTCCAAAGCAACATCAGCAGGTGGCGCCCCTCTGCTAAGTAACCTCCGCCCTGCTGTCACTCAGGAGCTAGGGGGCGGGGCTGTGAGAACTGGCCAATCAGGGGCCGCCTGGGTGAAGCGGGAGCTCTGAAAATGGTTTCCAAGCTCTTGCTTGTGCTGGGCACTGCGAACAGCGTTAGGTTTCTTGGCCAGATCCTGTTTTGCAGTGGTTCCCCAAGCTGTAGGGAGGATGACAAAACACCATAGAAGCCGGGAAATGGTGAGCGTGGAGTTATGGGCCTCGAGAAGGGGAAGTGGGGTGTGG
>CAUYON010088891.1:0-19935 GCA_963573935.1 Arctocebus calabarensis
GCTGACAGAAGAGGTGCCCCTGGGACAGAGTATCCCTCGCAGAAGGAAGTAGCAAGGGCAAGAGTCCTGATGAAGGTCCTGTGGCCTGACTCCAGCCACAGGAACAGCTCCAGCACCAATAAAGAAACATCTTATTGTGCAGGCTTCTTGGTGGTCCTTCTTCCTGGCCCCACCATCTAGGGAAACTCTTCAAGTAGGGGCTTGAAGAGTTTTGCTGAAAGGGACCCCTGAAGCTTACCACTTGACCCACTCTGGACTCAGGGTTAGGAAGGACTTAATACCACAGATAGGCAAAGGAGGTCCTCCCATCCAGCTACCTGGCCTGGGCTTCCAACTGCACTAGTTTCTTCATCAAATTTCAGTTGATATTTGGAGTCCTGTAATTTGTACCAAGCAGACACTGGGACAATGCAGATGCACAGGTGTACACCGCAATCCAGAGACCCCAGGCTAGACTCTAGGAAACTCTGGGTTCCCTGTGGAGCTGCAGTGTAACACGGGAGTATGAGAAGGAGGAAGGGGAAAGAAAGCAAGGCAGGAGCTGAACTCTGCTGAGCTAGGCCTTGTTGCTCGCAGTGGGATTTTGACAGTGAGAGTCTCAGATACTGCTTCCCCCTGGTGGCAGCCAGCTGCCTTGCAACTTTGAGGCCACGTGATTTCTGGGAAAAGGACCTTGCTGGAGGAGAACTGAAACTTAGGGTGGGGACTATCGAAAGGGGCGGAGAGATCACGGAGACGCCTATCTAGGAACTAAGCTGAGGTCTCTGAGCCCTGGAACAGCCTGGACAGCGGCTCAGGTAAGATCAGCCTAGTAGGAGAGTAAGCCTAGGATCTAGAGTTACAAAGGCCAACCAAAGTGGAACTGTGGGTGGGGACTCTTGGAGCTTCTCTGCTACACTGAAGAATAGACAGAGGCCTGTGAGTTAGGAAGCAGGTTTGGCCTGAGAGTGACTGAGAGACTAAGGCAGGCCAGTGGCCCCAGGCCCCATAGGCAAAGGACAGGAAAGCCTGTTGGTAGCTCAGAGAGGAAGGCGCCTGCCCTATCCTCAACTGACCCTGTTTGATGGCTTGCCTCAGGGCCCTGCCCACTTCTGCCGCAGCTCCACCTCTACCCCAGCTTCCTGACCCACCTCCCCTGGGGGGAGGGGAGGGGGAGGCGGGATGGGATTCAAAGGACAAGTTGTGGGGAGGGGGGAAGAAGAGGGCTGAGGCGTTTCAGAAGCAGATACTGTATAGGTGTGCAGGGCCTCTTGCCAGGAATAGAACCAGGGGAATTCTCTCCCAAATGAAACATTCCTGAAAAGTCCTACAATTTAGACCAATGCATAAGGTTTCCTTCCAGGTGTCACAGCTTGGAATGGGTTTTCTTTTTTCTTTTTTTGTAATTGCTTATAATGGCGGAAATGAAACAGTTCTGCCTCAGAGAATGTTGAAATGTATCTAGAGCCAGGGGAAGATGGATGGGGTCTCTGGGGGGCATTCACAGACTCTAGCCCTATTGGCCAAGGTCTCAGGAGATGTTCCCTCCCAAGTGGTAGTTCTGATGCTTCCTGCTTATCCCATCCCCAGAATGACATCAGGCAGGGTGCGCTGCACCCGAAAACTCCGGAACTGGGTAGTGGAGCAAGTGGAGAGTGGACAGTTCCCAGGAGTGTGCTGGGATGATGAAGATAAGACCATGTTCCGGATTCCCTGGAAGCATGCAGGCAAGCAGGATTTCCGGGAGGACCAAGATGCTGCTTTCTTCAAGGTGAAAGGGCCTGGAAACCACCATCCCATCTGAGAGAGGGATGGACTATACACTGTTACACTTACCCTCAAGCATTTGCATCTGCCTGGGTTTCAGGTAAAGGGCAGGTTGTTAGTAGATCCAGTTGCATCACTTTCTGAGCCCAGTACAAAATGAAAATGTACAGGTCTCATTCAAAAACTATTAGAATTGGGCTGCCTCTGTGGCCCAGCGAGTAGGGCGCCGGCTCCACATATCCAGGGTGGCGGGGTCAAACCCACCTCGGCCGAACTGCAAAACAAAAAATAGCCAGGCGTTATGGCGGGCACCTGTAGTCCCAGCTACTTGGGAGCTGAGACAAGAGAATCGCCTAAGCCCAGGAGCTGGAGGTAGAGCTGTGGCACTCTACCAAGGGCGATAAAGTGAGACTCTGTCTACACACACACACACACACACAAGAAAACTATTAGAATTTCAAGATGACAGCACCAGAGCACAAACCATCATGAACAAACTGTTCTGAGCTCAGGGCCTTGTGTGAGTGCTTAGGCTTCGTAGCCCATGAAGGTAGCCCTGTTGGAGGGGACTTTGGGGTTTGTAACCTGCTGCCTCTTTCCTTCTCTTTCCTAGGCTTGGGCAATATTTAAAGGAAAGTACAAGGAAGGGGACACAGAAGGCCCTGCTGCCTGGAAGACTCGACTGCGCTGTGCTCTCAACAAGAGCCCTGAGTTTGAAGAGGTTCCTGAGAGAGGCCGCATGGATGTTGCTGAGCCCTACAAGGTGTATCGACTGCTGCCACCAGGAACTTGTGAGTGAACCAGCAGACTGTGGAGGAAGGATATAGACACGAGCCTGCCCTTTGCCCCTCAGGGTTTTGCCCCCTTCCTGCTCTTGGGGAGCTGCTACCCAGAACCCCCTTCCTAGTCCTGCCTATTCTTTCCCTGCCTTATACCTCTCCCTCACCCTCTGTGTCTGTGAAAGGTCCTGACCTTTCTTTCCCCCTCAATGATTCCACAGCCAAGCCAGGGATCCAGAAATCACCGTCAAAGCGACACCACAGCTGTGTGTCCTCTGAGAAGGAAGAGGAAGAGAGTACTTTGAAAAACTGTACACCCAGTCACTCCTTGCTTCAGGACTCCCTTGATAATGTGAGCGCTGAGGAGGGAACTGGGTGGGCCTGAGGGCAGGACAGGAATGTGAAGGAGAGGTGAGCTGATGATAGGCACTGTGCCTATAGGAGGAGGTGGGGGCTGGTGAAAGAGAAGGCCATTCAGATTGCAAGAGCAGCACCAGCAGCAGCAGCAGCGACAGCCACAGCCCTGAGCTGCAGGAAGGTACCATCTCCCCTGTCTCTTGTGTCATCCCTGTGTCATACTTTCTGGCTCTTGGGACTCCCAGTCGTACTCTGAATGACCAGTGCCTTTGCCTCCCTTCTAGGTACAGACACAACTGAGGCCTCCTTTCAAGGGGATCAAGTGTCCCTGGAGTTTCTGCCCCCTCCAGAGTCAGGTACTTGGCATTTCCAGCTCTTTCCTATTCCCTATTCCCCTCGAGTCTTCTTCCTTTGACCAGGTTTGGTTGTCTGGTTAGTCTGGGCTTGCAGCAAACTGAGCCAACCTTACATAGACTGAGGTACAGGTTTCTAGGCAGTGAGAATTCCACTTGCTTGTCCAGACTCCAAAATACTTGCTTCTTAAAAATACAACCTGTACACATTCTGTTTCCTGGCAGTCAATGTTATGACTTTGATTTCTTTGAGCTAAACAGAGGCCCCATCTCCAGGAACCTTCTTGGAAACTCCAAGGCCTGGGCATAAGCCCCAGGGCCCCATGAATACATGTATTCATTACTCCCCCTGAGTGGTAGGAAAGCCTAAGGAAGCCCCCTGCCTGGTGAGGGGGCAGAGCTAAAGAGGTAGCCTCTGGGAGAGGGGCTTCTGACAGCCTGTGCACTTTCTGGCACCAGGCGCAGCTGGGCTCTTCTATCCTCAGACTACTCGCTGCTGCTCACCTTCATCTACAGCGGGCGTGTGGTGAGCAAGGTACAGGTGCAGAGCCTAGACTGCCGCCTCGTGGCTGAGCCCTCCAGCTCGGAGAGCAGCATGAAGCAGGTGGTGTTTCCCAAGCCTGGCCCACTGGAGCCCACACAGCGCCTGCTGAGCCAGCTTAAGAGAGGTGTCCTGGTGGCCAGCAACTCCCGTGGCCTCTTCGTGCAGCGCCTTTGCCCCATCCCCATCTCCTGGAATGCACCACAGGCCCCTCCTGGGCCGGGACCACATCTGCTGCCTAGCAACGAGTGTGTGGAGCTCTTCAGGACGGCCTCCTTCTGCAGAGGTGAGGCTGCTCCTACTGGGCCACTAAGCCCCACTACCTCTTAGTGCCCCCGGGCCCAATTTGGTTGATTCTGCCACCACCTTGTCAGCAGATCCTTAATCATAGCCTATGCATGGCACTCCTGCTCTCCTGTGTGCACATCCTACGTGGCCATATGCTCAGCCTGGCAGCTACCACAGCTCTTCTTCCCCAGCCAAGGCGTGGAAAATGAGGTTCAGATGGAGTCCAGCATGAGAGTGTCACATCTTAGGGAGCAGCATCACATTGATGCATATAATTATATGAAGGTGACAAACATAATTGGCACAGAGGTTGAGAGCCTCATGGCCCTCTCCTACATAGACACTGGTACACATAACCATCCATGTATTTGGGAGAGCTGGTGCACATCATGCCCTGCACCCCTGTACCTTGTCTTTGCCACAACCCAGGCATCCCGTAGAGTTGCACCTCACCCCTATCCACTTTTGCAGTTCCAGTTCCAGCCCCCAGTCAACTCCAACTGACCTTAGGAGTGGGGTCAGGAGTATAAGAGGGGGTGGAATGTGGGAATCCTAGGGCCATGGGCACCCTAGCACTGGGATATGTGAGCAAGTAGCAAAGTTTGGGCTCTTCTGTGTTAGCAGGTAGCCCCGCTGCCTATAAGGACTTTAAATTCTCCTAGCGGAGAGCTTTTCAAGTTGTACTGTAATCTGCCATCTCTTATTTGTGGAAGGGGCACCTTTCTTGTTTGTATACAGATGTGTAGCACTTGGTTCCCAGTATTTCTTCTGACCCTGTAGCTCCTGCTCTGGGCTTGGTCTTCATGTGCTCCTCTCCATCATGGATTCCTCCCTCTTCCCTCCTGCCTCTCCTCTCTTTCTTTCTTCTAACCTTTGACCCTTTCTCTTTCAGACTGGGCTAATTACCTCCAGGGCCTGGGCCCCCAACCCAAGTTCCAGGTAACACTGAATTTCTGGGAGGAGATCCCTGGTCCCAGCTATACTGCACAGAATCTTATCACAGTGCAGGTGAGTTCAGAACAGAGGCAGAGTAGCGTGTCTAATGCGGATGGGAGGACTCAAAGGGTTCTAAGCAGGGAGGGAGCTCCTGATACTCTCTTCCCCTTCTCTTCTCCGTACAGATGGAGCAGGCCTTTGCCCGACACTTACTGGAGGAGACTTCAGAGGAACAAGCAGCCATTCTGTCCCTGATGTAGAGCCCAGGGGACCCACTTTCCACCTCATCTCTCTGTTCTTCCTTTCTCCTTTGAAGTAGACTCAGTCTCCACCCTGTTGAATGATCTGTTTCCTTTGTGATAATTTTAAATGGTTGTCTGTGATAGTTATGTCCTTCAGTTCTTCACATACACTAGCTGGTAGAGAACTCAAGGATAATTTCTTTTTTTGTAAAAAAAAAAAAAAAAATCTTTGAAGATAAACTGTCTTTTATCTCTAAGGAAATGGGAAATTCCAAATGGTATAAACACAGGAGACCTTTCCCTCTTCCCCTGATCCCAAGCTCTAAAGCCAAGCACTTTATACATTCCTTTTAGATCTTTGCCAAGGATTTAAAATAAAATGTTCAAGACCAGCCTGAGCAAGAGCAAGACCCCATCTCTACTTAAAATAGAAAAATTAGCTGGTGTTGTGCTGGGTTCCTGTAGTCCCAGCTACTCTGGAGGCTGAGGCAAGAGGATCGCTTGAGCCCAGGAGTTTGAGGTTGCTGTAAGCTAGGCTGACACAATGGCACTCTATCCTGGGGTAGCAGAGTGAGACTTGGTCTCAAAAAAACAATAAATAAAATATAAAATAAAATGAAAAATAAAATAAAATGTTATCAAAAGAGGAATCAGTACCTGATTTTCTGAGAGAAGGTAGCATGGGTCATGGGGGATGGTAGAAATGTAAACTTAGGAGTAGAGCACTTGGCTTTGCTTCCTGCTGACATCTCCAGGCTGTTCTCTTCTGCCCAGAGGTTCTGGCTGGGATGCTATCTGGGCTCTATGGGTTCTGTCCAGGCACTTTACAGAGAGGTACCCTCTAGGCAACCAAAATTAAAGAGAGGTAAAAGGTAACAAAAAAAAAAATTGAGAGGGGCTGAGTGCAGTAGCTCACGCCTGTAATCCTAGCACTCTGAGAGGCTGAGGTGGGAGGATTGCTTGAGGTCAGGAGTTCAAGACAAGCCTGAGCAAAAAAGACCCCCCATCTCTATTAAAAATAGGAAAACTAGCTACATGTGGTGGGAGGCACCTGTAGTATCAGCTACTTGGGAGGCTGAGGTAAGAGGATTTCTTGAACCCAGGAGTTTGAGGTTGTTGTGACCTAGGCTGAGGCCTTGGCACTCTGGCCTGGGTAACAGAGCGAGAGTCTGTCTTTAAAAAAAAAAATGGCCAGTGTTTCACGCCTGTAATCCCAGCCCTTGGGAGGCTGAGGCAAGAGAATCACTTGAGCCCAAGAGTTTGAGTTTGCTGTGACTCCATGGGACTCTACCAAGGGCGACGAAGTGAGACTCTGTCTTCAAGAAAAAAAAAAAGACTAGCTCGGCGCCTGTGGCTCAAGCAGCTAAGGCGACAGCCACATACACCTGAGCTGGTGGGTTCGAATCCAGCCCGGGCCCACCAAACAATAATGATGGCTGCAACCAAAAAATAGTTGGGCGTTGTGGCAGGCACCTGAAGTCCCAGCTATTTGGGAGGTGGAGGCAGGAGAATCGCTTAAGCCCAGGAATTGGAGGTTGCTGTGAGCTGTAATGCCATAGCACTCTACCCACAGTAACAACTTGAGGCTCTGTCTCAAAAAAAAAAAAAAAAAATCTGGAGCTGGGCATAGGGGTATGCACCTGTAATCCCAGCTATTGAGGAGGATTATTTGGACTCAGAGGTTCAAGACCAGCCTGGGAAACAGTGAGACTTCCATCTTAAAAAAAAGAAAACGAAAAAGACAATCTGTCCTAGACTATCAATGTTACCAACACCCGTTTGCTGGGATTTGAGGGCTCCAAATTTGCTTACACTCCTTTATCCTCTGTGTTGATTTTGCCACCAACTGGAACTTTTTCCTTCACAAGGCCACTTGTCATGTACTTCTCTGTACACTCACTCTCACCAGACTAGTTCCAATCCAGGTCACCACTCACCTGACTGCCATATCCTCCAGCTTCTCCCTTCCTCTACATGACACCAACCTTCCAGACTTCTTCCTATCATTTAACTCTTATAAACCCTCAGTAGCTCACCAACATGATCAAATCTAGATACCTAAATCCTCCTCGATCTTCTTGGTGTCTCACTTGACAAGTCTCAGTGCTGTCTTTGAGCCTTTCTGCCTCCATGGATCTCCCTTCTTCCTTTAAGTCTTGTCCATTATCCTCCTGGAAAACCAAGAGCCTAAACAGCCTGCACCAATAGTGAAGAAATTAAGTACTGAGTGCAGAGGTTGTGCCCTCATTTTGCTGAAAACCTTCCTAGACCTTTTTTTTTTTTTTTCAGACAGAGTCTCTCACTATGTCACCCTCGGTAGAGTGCTGTGACGTCACAGCTCACAGCAACCTCCAACTCCTGGGCTTAAGTGATTCTCTTGCTTCAGCCTCCCAAGTAGCTGGGACTACAGGTGCCTGCCACAATGCCCAGCTACTTTTTTTGTTGCAGTTTGGTTGGGGCCGGGTTTGAACTCACCACCCTCTGTATACGGGGCTGGTGCCCTACTCACTGAGCCACAGGCGCCACCCCTGGCTATTTTTGTTGTTGTTGTTGTGGTCGTTTAGCCGGCCCAGGCTGGGTTTGAACCCACCACATTTAGTGTATGTAGCCGGCACCATAAGCACTGTGCTACAGGCACAGGGCCTTCCTGGACCTTCTTTGTATGAGGTCTAAATTATCTCCTTGACTTCCATTTTCTCTTATACGCCACATCCAATTCATCAGTACATTATTCCTTCAAAATATATCCAGAATATGACCACTTCTTTCTGTTGCTACCACTTACACTTTGGAACAAACCACTATTATCTCTCATATCTCTTTCTGCTTTCTTCACATCGTCTCTGTTTCCACTTTTGCCTGCCTTTGCCTATTCTCAGTGCAGTAGAGAGCCTCTTAATGTATAGATTTGATTATGTCTCTCCTCTGCTCAAAACCCTCCATTGAGGCCCAGCTCACTCTAGGTAAAAGACAAAATCCTTATCTTGCCCTCTGAGGTCCTGTGATGTAGCCCCCCCCCTCCTCTATAACCTCACCGCTTTCCATTCTTCCCCTCATTTGCTTTGCTCCAGGTTCCTTGAACCCACCAAATACATTTCTCCCTCAGGATCTTTGCATTTGCTGGTTCTTTTGTCTAAAGTACTCTTTCATAAAACAGGCACGTGATTGTCACCTCTCTTCAAATATCCCCTCTTAAGAGAGGGCAAAGCTTCCCTGAGTACCCTACCTAAATAGCAGCCCTCTTTATCCTCCTCCGTTGCCTCATTTTTCTTAATAGCACTGATCACCACTTCTCAAATTTCTGTTTGTCTACTTGTTTATCATCTCTCCTTCCCTACTCCACAAGAACAGAGACTTGTTTTGTTAACTGCTGTATCCCCAGTGTCCTAGAGGAGTGCTTGGCATGTAGTAGGTCTGTGACAGACACACCACAAATACTTGTTGAATTGAATGAATGGTTGAATGAACAAAAAGCTTACTCAGTGTTCCTCGCTTTTTTCCTAAACTTTGCTCGAAGCACCATAAGGGCTGAAGCCTCCCCTTTATCACCTTTGTGCCCTCCAAAGAACACTTGTGAACACTGACAACTTATGTACAGTGATTGCAGCAATTTGTAAGCATCATGTAAAAATCAGTTTAGCTGGGCATAGTGGGATAGGGCTGGAACATTGGTATTCAAGATAGGAGAATTCCCAACCAGGCTCTTACAAAGTAGCTGTGTGGTCTCAGAGAAAACATCTATGTGGGCTTCTGTTTTCTCATCTGTGAAGGCATGGCTTAGGCTAGATCTCTATCCCTTTCAGTTTTGGGGGGGTGAGACAGAGTCTCACTCTGCCACCCAGGCTAGAGTGCCATGGTGTCAGCCTAGCTCACAGCAACCTCAGACTCCTGGGTTCAAGTGATCCTCCTGCCTCAGCCTCCCAAGTAGCTGGGACTACAGGTGCTGGCCACCTCTCTCAGCTAATTTTTCTATTTTTAGCAGAGGTAAGGGCTCACTGTTGCTCAGACTGGCCTGGAGCTCCTGAGCTCAAGGGATCCTCCCACCTTGGCCCTCCAGAGTGCTAGAATTACAGGTCTGAGCCTCTGCATCTGGCCAAAATCCCTAAGTTTTGTCAACTTTGACATTATAGTTGTAAATATAGCACAACTGAACATTCATTTGACAAAAATTTACTGAACTAGAGGCCAAGCACTCACTGAAAAAAACAAGACCACAAACAGGATCGCCCATGTTGAAGGGGAATGTAGTAAGATAGGGTCAGCTCAGCTACAATCAGAGCTAAGTCTTAGGAAGAAGCACATCCTGGAGTCAAAGCAGGGGTGGACATTCCAGGTCAAAGAAATAGCTGTGAGAAGGCAGGAGTCATGGAGACTAGAGATATTTGTAACTACAACTTTAATTTTACATAAAGAATTGAGACAAATGGCTTTTGTAGGCTGAGAAGTATGCATACATCCAACAAAGCTAGGCTACTTCAGCCAAAACATTTGCACAACTGGAAAAAGACCACACAGGGCATACCTACAACCTAAGTACCACAAGGGAAATGACCCCTTAAGTCCTCTCACTGTTTGGTATGAGAGTGACTTTTTCTTTGATGTGTGGAGGCTCCAAGGCCACCTCACGTTATTTTTACTGCCTCAGCACATGACAGGCTGTGGGTGGGAACACAGCCCTGCTTGGTGGAATCTGGGGGGTAAGGACGGGGACTAACCACAGGTCAGGACCTTACTCTTGGCACCCTGAACAGGGTCAGAGTAGTTGCCCCTGAGATGACCCAACCTCCCCTGCCAGGCTCACTGCAGGAGAGAGGCTGAGTTTGCTCCCCGCTCATTGGCCAGCAGAAGGGCGCCTGTTACTAGAGGCGACAACGAGAGCCCATTGGTCGCAACACCTCACAATGGCCCCAGCGGGGCGCAGGGCCTTCGGATTGGTTCGTTGTCAGTTTCAAGAGACGCTGTTGCCTCGAGCCTCGGTTACTAGGCTCCCAAAGCGACTTCCGTTCCCCATTGGCTGCCCTGGCAAAAGCCGCCACCTACTGAGGAGCAAGGTGCAGATCCATCGTGCGCGCGCCCTTTCTGCAGCGGGAACTAGTCCTGCGGGGGCGCGACACAGGCCTGCGCTGCAGGCGCCCAAGGTAGTGCAAGGCCCAGGAGCCTGGCAACGCTCCTGGGACTCGAGGACCAAGTCCTGCGCAGGAGCCCGGGCCTCCACTCAGAGCTCTGCGTCTCCAGTTTGGAATCCAACCAGGAAGACTGGTAAGTTTGACTCAGCCACGTGGTGTGCAAGACCCACTCTAGGCCCACAGAGAGGGGCGTCCCAACTCCTGAGTCCCTGTTTTGTTATCCCCTTAATCGTTTATCCTCCAACTTGTTGATCACTTCATTAATTTGGCTTTCTGGGTACACCCCCACCCCTCGCCTTGCCCCGCAGCACCTGTCCAAATCCTTACTTCTCCCGACGGTGTTGGGAATCCTGTGCCGTAAAGAATTCTTGAGTGGTGGAGTTGAGGGTGAAAGCTCGGAAGGACCATGTTCTACTATCCCAACGTGCTTCAGCGCCACACCGGCTGCTTTGCCACCATCTGGTGAGGGCAGGTCGAGTGGGTTCACCGGGAGGGGGACCCAAGGATTCCAGCGTGTGGGTACCCATCCATCCGCTCCCTCTCACCCTCTCCTATCCCTCCAGGCTGGCAGCAACCCGCGGCAGTCGGTTGGTGAAGCGCCAATACCTGCAGGTGAACGTGGTGAAGACCTGGTAAGGCCCAGAAAAAGGTAGAAGGAGGGCCTAGTGCCGGGGTGGGAGGTACGTAAGTAGATGGGGCGGGCAAGGCTGTGATGCCCATCCTGGGTGATCAGGGCGTGTTTTTCCCCCAACTAAGAAATTCTCAATTATGTCCCTCAGCGAGGAAATTCTCAATTATGTGCTGGTGCGAGTGAAACCTCCGCTGCCTGGCCAGCCGCGTCCCCGCTTCTCCCTGTATCTCTCAGCTCAGCTCCAAATCGGTGTGATCCGGGTCTACTATCAACAATGCCAGTACCTCGTGGGTAAGGCTGGGGACACTCAGACGTGGGGTGGAGCTGAGTGGCCCTCCGCTAGGCTAGCTGTTTATCTTGCCTTTCCTGCCCACAGAGGACATCCAGCACATCCTGGAGCGCATACATCGGGCTCAGCTACAGATCCGCATTGATATGGTAGAACCCGAGCTGTGAGTGTCCGCCTGGGACTGGGAAGCCCTTGGTGGGACAACCCACCCACCTTGCCTCAGCCTATCTCAGTCTCAGTCCAACTTGACAGCCCACCATTCTCTTGCAGACCCAATCTGCTGCTTCCTAACCACCTAGCCATGATGGAGACCCTAGAAGATGCTCCAGACCCCTTTTTCGGGATGATGTCTGTGGATCCCAGACTTCCCAGTCCTTTTGATATCCCTCAGGTAGGACTCATTTCCCCTGGAACACCAGACTCATGAGAAGGGGAGTGCTGCCCCAGTCTTACACTGGGACTAGTGAGAGTCCATCATAGCTCTCTCCCACAGGAGATGTGCAAGGAAGGGGACTGTCATGATGGACCCATTTAGGGAAAGCCCACACTGTATTTACCTACTCGGGGCCAACTTGAGAGGTGGTCTCCACACTGGAGGAAGCTTTTGTCTCCACTCACGTCCACAGTGTTCTCATGGATGAAGCCCTAATCCAGGCCCCTATCATCTCTCTGCACTGGCCTTCCTTACTTGTGTCCTCCATCCATTCCCAGCACTCCCACAACTTAATGTTAGCCCCTTCTTCAGTTTCCCAAACAATGGGTCCTGTTACAGACAGAATACTAACATTTGGGGCTCTCCATCCCCTGGTTCAGTGCTAATCCTCCCAGACTTCTCTTAGCAGGTCCACTGCACATCTGTGGCCCCCAAACCCGTCTGACCCATTTGCTCGGAAGATACCACGTTCACTTCTTTGCTTGTGTTAATTTCTCTAGCCCATAATGGTTACCTTTCATTCTTTTCTAGCTAACTCTTAACATATCTTTACAGACCTGGCTCTAATGCCACCCTTTTCTATGAAGTCTTTATCCCACTCCTAGCCAGAACAAAATGCAGTTTGTGAACTCAGCACTTTACTGGGGCCTTGATTTATCCTTTGCCTTGACTCTTATTGGGGTCATATCCGAGCTTGTCTCCCCACTAGATGATAAATCTAAAGGGGATGATTCCCCTTAAGATCAGGAATCATTTGTTTACCTCAAAACACTTGACATAAGTATCAGTGCTTCTTGCACAAATTGATGAAAAGATACACAATTGGGGGGTGGACAGTAAGGGCAGGAACAGGAGGAAAGGAGACCAGATGACAAGTGCATTTTCTACATGCTCATGTGTGCCACAAGAGTGAGACATAAAAGATCACCAACCATTGTTTGAATAAGGTTGTGAAGGTGGGAAAGCAGGGGCTGAAGCTGAACCCTTTTACTCCCAATCCCTCCCCAAAGATTCGACACCTCTTAGAGGCTGTGACCCCCGAGAGAGTTCTTGAGGAGACCCCTTCCGAAATCCTTGTGGAGCCCGGGGAGCCAGGTCAGTAGAGAGAACCTTCTTCGTGGTAAGAGGCATAGGAAGGCCACAGAGCTGAAGAAATGGCCATCTTTGAGCTTAACATGTAAGGGGCACTTTATGTGTATAACCTCATCACTGCCTCACTAGAATTCTTTGTGGCCAGATTCCTTTTTTTTGTGGGGGGGGGGGACTCAAGCTATTCTCTTGCCTCAGCCTCCCAAGTAGCTGGGACTACAGGTGCCTGCCGCAATGCTTGGCTATTTTTAGAAATGGGGTCTTGCTCTGGCTCAGGCTGGTCTCAAAACTGAGCTCAGGCAATCCATGTACCTTGGCCTCCCAAATGCTAGAATCACAGATGTGAGCCACTGTGCCCAGCCAGTGGCCAGATTTCTTACCCTCATTTTACAGATAAGGAAAGTGAGGGCTGCAATTAAACAGTGTACCAAGGGTCAAGTTGCCAGTGTCTGGCTTGGGTCTGACTAGAACCCAGTTGACATGACTACACAGTCTGTTTCTGCCTCACGACGTGGGTGTGAGAACTTAGAAAGAAACCAAGGAGCTGGTCTGACTTCCCTTACCCTCCAGACAGGATTCCAGTCACTGTGCTGTCTCCTGAGGTCATCACCCTCCAGGAGGCAGAGCCCATACGCCTTCTGCAGATTGAGGTGAGTCGTTTCTCTGCACATGGGGCCTGAGGCCCAGCCTTCTCGGATCTACTATTTTTTTTTTTTTTTGAGACAGAGCTTCAAGCCGTCACCCTGGATAGTGTGGTGGCATCACAGCTCACAGCAACCTCCAATTCTTGGGCTCAAGCGAGTCTCTTGCCTCCGCCTCCCAAGTAGCTGGGACTACAGGCGCCTGCCAGCTCAGGTGTATGTGGCTGGTGCCTTAGCCCGTTGAGCCACAGGCGCTGAGCCTCGGATCTACTATTCTCTGCCTCCAGAGTCCTGCCTTCTTTGTCTCCATTTCCCCACTCCCTGTCTCTGAGCACCTAAGTAGGCTTCCTCAGACCTGGCCCTGCGGTGTGCCTCCTGGATCCTCTCCTTGTCTTTTTTAAAAAATGGAACCCGAGTCTCCTCCCCTTTGTCTTTTTTTTTTTCTTTTTTTGAGACAGAGCCTCAAGCTATCACCCTGGATAGAGTGCTGTTGCATTACAGCTCACAGCCACTTCCAATTCCTGGGCTCAAGTGAGTCTCTTGCCTCCGCCTCCCAAGTAGCTAGAACTATAGGCGCCCGCCACAATGCCCGGCCATTTTTTTTTTTTTTTTTTTGGTTGCAGCCGGCATTGTTATTTGGCGGGTCAGGCTGGATTCAAACCCGCCAGCTCAAGTGTATGTGGCTGGCACCTTAGCCCATTGAGCCACAGGCGCCGAGCCTCCTCCCCTTTTTCTTTCTTGACAGGGTGAACAAGATCTCCCAGAGGTCAGCCGCCGGGACTTGGACCTTCTGATTGCGGAGGAAGATGAAGCTATCTTGTTAGAGGAAGGCAGGCCTCCCCGGCCACGTAGGGCCCGCCCAGCACTGGATGGTCAGACCCCTGGCATAGGCAGACTGGGACTGAGCAGTGCCCCCATTTCTTCTCTTCTGCCCTCTGAGCTCTGATTCTCTCTTTGCAGAGTTCAAGGAGGAGCCCAGGGCTCCAGAGGGTGACACTGTAGTCCCCTTACTCTCGCCTCCAGCTCCTATACAGTAAGGGCAAGAATTTCTGGACCAGGTGTGGGGGTGGAATCTGTGTTGGGAAGTGGGGTCCTAATTTCTCGTCTCTTTCTACTCAGGGTGGAAGAGATAGGAGAGCTACCTCCAGGCCAGGTCCTAGGCCCCGAGGAGCTGAAGCCGACAGCCTGGGAACCCAGGCCCCTAGTGACTGGTGAGTGCCCACCATGTCTGAGGGCTTTCCTAGGAGTACCTCTTCATTGCTCCAGACCAGGGCCTGTATCCCAACTTGCTGAAGGCAGAGCCCGCAGCTTCTTGCCCCAGTGGCTGTAAGGGTAAAGGGGCTCATGAGACAGACCCAGGACCTTGGGGATTGTTGGGTGTTGTTGCAGAGGTGACGCCACCGCAGGAGCTGCGTCTGCCAGCCCCACCAAGCCCAGAGGTGAGTGGCATTGCTTCCAAGTCCCCTCTTCATCCCCCTTCCAGAGCTATTTCCCCAAGCCCAGGGCCACAGCTACCTTATATGGGGCCTGTGTGCTGATCAGTAAAAGCACACAGGCCCCCTTTCCACACCCCACCTTGTCTGGCCTATACTTTCCAGATGTGCATTCTCACGCTAGGTATGAGTTGTACAAGCTTGTGCAAGTCCTGCCCAAGCACCTTCCCCAGAAGCCTGTTAGCTGTCCACTGGGGTGACAGGAAAAGGAGTAACGGGCAGCTTTGTCCCCATCTTCCCTCCCAACTCAGCGGAGGAAGAGGCCCCCAGCCCCCCCACCTCCTGAGAGCCCACCTGCTCGTCGCCGTCGCCAATTACTATTCTGGGACAAGGAAACTCAGATATCCAAGGAGAAATTCCAGGAACAACTGCAAACCAAAGCCCACTGCTGGGAGTGTGTGAGTGCAGCCCAGGCTCTGCTGAGGAAGTGGGGGAGGCAGGGACAACCTGGGGCAGGTGCAAGCCGGGCCTTCTAAACTCCTGTAGGGGCATTTGGGAATTTAGTAAAAATCTCCCTCCATTCCCCTGTAAGTATGTGTAATGTGGGTTTACACACCCAACTCTCCATGCCCCCTAGTGCATCCATGGTCACCACATTAAAAAGTCTTTCCTTTAGCAATAAACCAGGCAGGTAGTGTCAGGAGCCTGAAAGAGCGGGGGTCCAGAGGCCCTAATGCACTGTGAAAGGTTAAGGTACTGAGCAGTTCATTCATAATGGGGCCTCTGACTTTCCCCCACAACACAGCCAATGGTGCAGCCTCCTGAGAGGACAATCATGAGCCCTGCGGAGTTGTTCCGAACTCCAACTCACAGTAAGAGCGGGATTGGGCATCTAAAATTCTCAGAACCCAGACCCCTCACTCTTAGAGTTCCTCACACCTCAACCCTGTCCCCAGCTTGTTGGCTACCTCGAGAACTACTGGCTTTGTGGACCCACTGTGCCCAGCCACCTCCCAAGGGGCTGAGGCCTAGGCTGCCCCAGGAGGCTAAAGAGGCTGCCGAGAGGGAGCTAGCAGCTGAAGAGGAGAAGAGAAAGACCGAAACTCCAAGTGAGATTGAGGTATGTGCCACCCTACCCTTGCACAGACCCAGTGCTCTGCTTTGCCAGCAGGTTGCCCTCTACCAGGGCACAAGCTCACTGGTCTTGCACTTTGAGGCCCAGGCCCCAAATGCTTGCATTGCTTGAGATCTTAGTTCTCCTTCTCCTACCCACCAGGTCCTGAGGGAGGCCCAGGAACCCAGTGGTCCCCTTATGCTGTCTTCAGGTAAGCACTTAGAGAAGAGGGGACAGTGGGAATCCACACCCTAACCACCATCCCATGAAACTAGTATCCCAATGGCTGAAGCTGTTTCTGAGTAGGGTGTATAACAGAGGGAAACAAAGATTTATTCTCTTCATTTCTCCCACCTGTGTGCTTTTAACAAATCACTGCACTGCCCGAGCAACTACTCTGACCAGCTTACAGCCAGACTCTTTCTCAGCACCTTTCCTCCCTTCAACAGAGCTCTCCCTAGAAGCAGCTGAAGAGGAGAAGTCCCGCATCAGTCTAATCCCACCAGAAGAACGATGGTAAGAAGCCAGGCTTTGTGGAAGCTGTGGGGGAAAAAGCTGCTAAGAAAGGTATGCCCCTTATCACTGTCGTGGCTGCCATCTCTCCTGCATGACCCTCATGTTTTCTTAGGGCCTGGGCTGAGGCAGAGCAGCCAGAGCCCCCTGCACTGCCCGCAGTGCCTGAACTCCCTGAGGTGCCCATGGAGATGCCTTTAGAGCTACCCCCCCAGCCAGAACTGCTCTCACTAGAGGCAGTGCACAGGTACTAGGGAGGGGGTGCTTCAGTGGGGTGGACCTAGGCTGGGGCCTCAGCTAACAGTTCTTGGTCTCCCTACAGGGCAGTAGCCTTGCAGCTGCAGGCCAATAGGGAGCCTGACTTCAGCAGCCTAGTACCACCTCTTGGCCCCCGTAGGATGGCTGCTCGGGTCTTCTACCTGCTTCTGGGTATGTGTGTGTGTGCATGTGTAGAGTGGGGACACATAGACCAGACTCCCCTTGACCTGCCCTCTCTTCTCCTCTAACCAGTGCTCTCAGCACAACAGATCCTCCACGTGGAACAAGAGAAACCATACGGGCGCCTCCTGATCCAGCCAGGACCCAGATTCTACTGAAATTAGAGGCCATTCACAAAGCTGCAGGAAACAGGGTACATTAAACCATGTCCTGCCTGCTTTGTTTCTGAATGTTTACTTCCATCTTTTCCTGCTCTCAGAGCCACTGTTCAAGCAGAAATCAAACTGCCTTTATTACAGTACGATGTCATGACTCCGTTTGTAACAGATCCTGCCCCAGGGATACCCCTGAAAGGCCGGCCGTAAGCAGAGATGACTCAAAATGGGTATGAGGGCCAGAATCTTTGGTAAGGCACAAACTAGAATTGGTGGGCTGAGAGGTGGTCTTAAGAGTCTGGGCAGGCTCTGTTCTCTCTGGCCCAGCTACAGCCTGCAGTCTAGGTGAGGCCCAGGACAGCTTGGAGCTCCTGAGCCTTGTCAACAGGCAGTGAGCCCAGTGCTGTGTGGAAGCTGTCGGTGTGCTGTTGGGCCAGGAACGTCAGGAGCAGCAGCAGTGCAGCCTTGGTGTCTGGGTGGAGAATGAGAAGGAGAGGTCCTAGGCTCCCCAACCTTTGCTGCCCCAAGTCCCCTGAGCCCCACAACTGCCACCCTTACCTGCTGGTATCTTGTCCTCGGCCAGAATGAAGCTACAGATGCGCAAGAGCTCAGGAGCCACATCTACAACCTGTAGGGAAAGAGTGGCTGACTAAAGCAGTAGCAGCTTCGGGCCCCGCGACTGGGGTGGGTAGTCAGGGCCCTAGAGGGTAAAGTCTCGTTTTAGAGCCATCTGATCCTGATATTCGTATGCATCTGAGACAACAGAATGGAGAGAGTGGAGAAAGGACAATGAAACATGGTAATAATTTTTTTTAGAAAGGATGGGGAATGTGTGACAAGATGGCTCACATCTGTAATCTTGGCACTCTGGGAGGCCAGGACAAAAGGATCCTCATTCAAGATCAGCCTGAGCAAATTGAGACCTCATTTCTACTAAAAACAGAAAAAATTAGCCGGGTGTTGCACAGGTCCCTATAGTTCCAGCTACTCTGTAGGCTGAGGCAAGAGGATTGCTTGAACCCAAGAGTCTGAGGTTGCTATGAGCTAGGCTGACACCACAGCACTCTAGCCTGGGTGACAAAGACTACCTAGAAAGAGAAAGAAAAAAGGAAAAAAAGTGTTCCAGTCTAAGAAATTAGCCTGGCTAATAAAGTTGTCTGGCTCAGACCAGAGAGTAGAAATGGAACTCCCTAAGGAAATGCCTATGTGGAGAGTGGAAGCCCTCCTCATACAGAATTGGATGCCAATCATTGTGGACAAATCAGAATAGGCAGTGTCTAAGTATAGCTCAAAGTGTCACCTTGAATCAGGTATAACTGCCATCATCTCTGCCTCTCAGTGAGAATGGAGAATCACACTCCCCTCTGAGGGCTGCCAGCATCAAGGTTACCTGATCAGGGCTGTTCTGGTGTAGGAAGCTGAAGAGATGCCCTATGGTGACCCACTCTTCCAAGTCCTCCTTCAGTGGCAGGGCATGCAGCAGAGCAGCCAGCACCTGGACACACAGATGCCTCAGGCCAACTGGCCCTGACCTCTCCACCACCCTTCTCAGCTTCCAGGCTTGGCCTGGGGCCCCACCTCCCTCACCTGGGGCTCTGGTTTCTTCATGGGACTGGCCATCAGCAGGCGGGCAAGTGCCCCACAGATGTTGTCACGAACACGATCATGTCGCTCTCGTGCCAGGAGAGGCAAAAGGAGTCCTAGCAGCTTGGGGAAGTGTCTGGTCCACAGTCAAGGAATGGGTACACGTGGATAGACCTCTTCCAAACCCAACTCTTTAAGGACATTCCCAACCACTCCCCTCCCCTGCAAGCTGAGGATACTCCTGGGCAGGGTGGCCCCCATGTTCTGCCAGCACACCCAGCCCAAAGATGGCATTGCTCCGCACCTCAGGGTCTGCCTCCCGGGAGGTGCTCAATAGCACAGGGAGCAGTCGAGACACAAACTGGGCTGAGGCAGCACCCAGGCCTTGAATGGACTCTGCCAGGGTCCCCACCGCAAAGGACTTCTCTGCCACTGTGCAGCTCTGTTTCTGTTGGTAAAGGGCAGGGAAGAGTATAAATCAGTCTGGGACTAAAATAAAAGCTGAGGTGGGCACTGGGTGCACAGGTGGACTAGAGTTCAAAGCCAGAGCATGGACACTTACAGTCTTGCATAGCAATAATGGTAAGAAACCAGCAAAGAAGGGGGCAAAGGCATCTCCCCCAGCCGCAGCTGCCAGGGCAGGGATGGCCTCTCCAGCATGCTCTAGCAACATAGCATCGTATTCAGCCTGTGGAGTCACGAAAGGAGCTAGAGCACCAGGGCCTGCTCTGGGTGCATTCCTCCTCCCCATGCTCCACCACTGACTACAGGAGGTCCCTGGGGCTGTCCTGTCCAGGCTGGGCTTTTTCATACCCCAACTTCTTTTTTTTTTTTTTTTTTTTTTGTAGAGACAGAGTGTCACTTTATAGCCCTGGGTAGAGTGCCGTGGCGTCACACAGCACACAGCAACAACCAGCACTTGGACTTAAGCGATTCTCTTGCCTCAGCCTCTCTAGTAGCTGGGACTACAGGCGCCCGCCACAACGCCTGGCTATTTTTTTGTTGTTTTTGCAGTTTGGCGGGGGCTGGGCTTGAACACACCACCCTCAGTATACCCACTGAGCCACAGGCACTGCCCTCAGTTTTCCTATTTTGTTAGTAGAGAGGGGGGGTCTCGCTTTTGCTCAGGCTGGTCTCAAACTTGTGAGCTCAAGCAATTCACCTATATGAGCCACCCAGAGTGCTAGGATTACAGATGTGAGCCACTGTGCCCAGCCTTCTTTTTAGTCTTACTGTGACTGTTACTG
>CAUYON010088892.1:0-16021 GCA_963573935.1 Arctocebus calabarensis
TACATTCTATGAAGCAAACATCACCTTGATCCCTAAACCAGGGAAAGACCCAACAAGAAAAGAAAATTATAGACCAATATCACTAATGAATATTGATGCAAAAATATTCAACAAGATCCTAACAAACAGAATCCAGCAACACCTCAAACAAATTATACATCATGACCAAGTGGGTTTTATCCCAGGGTCTCAAGGCTGGTTCAATATATGTAAATCTATAAGTGTAATTCAGCACATAAACAAATTAAAAAATAAAGACCATATGATTCTCTCAATTGATGCAGAAAAAGCTTTGACAATATCCAGCATCCCTTCATGATCAGAATACTTAAAAAAATTGGTATAGAAGGGACATTTCTTAAACTAATAGAGGCTATCTACAGCAAACCCACAGCCAATATCGTATTGAATGAAGTTAAATTGAAATCATTTCCACTTAGATCAGGAACCAGGCAAGGTTGCCCATTATTTCCTCTGCTCTTCAACAACGTAATGGAAGTTTTAGCCATTGCAATCAGGGAAAAAAAGGCGATAAAGGGTATTCACATAGGGTCAGAAGAGATCAAACTTTCACTCTTTGCAGATGATATGATTGTATATCTAGAAAACACCAGGGATTCTACTACAAAACTTTTAGAAGTGATCAAGGAATACAGCAATGTCTCAGGCTACAAAATGAACACCCATAAATCTGTAGCCTTTTTATATACCAACAATAGCCAAACTGAAAAAACAGTCAAGGACTCTATTCCTTTTATAGTAGTGCCAAAGAAGATGAAATATTTGGGAGTTTACCTAACAAAGGATGCGAAAGATGTCTATAAAGAGAACTATGAAATGTTAAGAAAAGAAACAGCTGAAAAGGTTAACAAATGGAAAAACATACCATGCTCATGGCTGGGAAGAATCAACGTTGTTAAAATGTCTATACTACCCAAAGCAATGTATAATTTTAATGCAATTCCTATTAAAGCTCCATTGCAATATTTTAAAGATCTCAAAAAAATAATAGTTCATTTTATATGGAATAAGAAAAAACCCTGAATAGCCAACACATTACTCAGAAATAAAAACAAAGCAGGAGGAATCATGCTACCAGACCTGAGACTCAACTATAAATCGATAGTGATCAAAACAGCATGGTACTGGCACAAAAACAGAGAGGTAGATGTTTGGAACAGAATAGAGAACCAAGAGATGAATCTAGCTACTTACCGTTACTTGATCTTTGATGAGCCAGTTAAAAATATTCAGAAGGGAAAAGACACCCTATTTAACAAATGGTGCTGGGTGAACTGGCTAGGGACCTGTAGAAGACTAAAACTGGACGCACACCTCTCACCATTAACTAAGATAGACTCTCACTGCATTAAAGATTTAAACTTAAGACATGAAACTATAAAAATTCTAGAAGAAAGTGCAGGGAAAACTCTTGAAGGAATTGGCTTGGGTGAATATTTTATGAGGAGGACTCTCCAGGCAAATGAAGTAGTATCAAAGATACACTACTGGGACCTGATCAAACTAAAAAGCTTCTGTACAGCCAAAAACATAGTAAGTATAGCAAGCAGACAGCCCTCAGAATGGGAGAAAATATTTGCAGATTATGCCTCTGATAAAGGTTTAATAACCAGAATCCACAGAGAACTCAAACGTATTAGCAAGAAAAGAATAAGTGATCCCATCTCAGGATGGGCAAAGGACTTAAAGAGAAGCTTCTCTAAAGAAGATAGGCGCACTGCCTACAGACATATGAAAAATTGTTCACCATCTTTAATCATCAGAGAAATGCAAATTAAAACTACTTTGAGATACCACCTAACTTCAGTAAGATTAGCCCATATAACAAAATCCCCAAACCAGAGATGTTGGCATGGATGTGGAGAAAAGGGAACACTTCTATACTGCTGGTGGGAATGCACAGTGATACGTTCCTTTTGGAAGGATGTTTGGAGAGTACTTAGAGATCTAAAAATAGACCTGCCATTTGATCCTATAATTCCTTTACGAGGTATATACCCAGAAGACCAAAATCACATTATAACAAAGACATCTGTACCAGAATGTTCATTGTAGCCCAATTCATAATTGCTAAGAAGAAGCAATTCATGGAAGAAGCCCAAGTGCCCATGGACCCATGAAAGGATTAATAAATTGTAGTACATGTATACCATGGAATATTACGCAGCCTTAGAGAAAGATGGAGACTTTATCTCTTTCATGTTTACATGGATGGAGCTGGAACATATTCTTCTTAGCAAAGTATCTCAAGAATGGAAGAAAAAGTATCCAATGTACTCAGCCCTATTATGAAGCTAATTTATGGCTTTCATATGAAGGCTATAACCCAACTATAGCACAAAAATATGTGGAAAGGGGGGTGGCGCCTGTGGCTCAAAGGAGTAGAGTCCCGGCCCCATATACTGGAGGTGGAGGTTTCAAACCCGGCCCCTGACCAAAAACTCAAAAAAAAAATAAATAAATAAAAAAAGAATATGTGGAAAGGGGCAAGGGAAGGGAGGGGTGAGGTTGGGGTAGAGGGAGAGTAAATGGTGGGGCCACACCTATGGTGCATCTTAGAAGGGTACAGGCGAAGCTTACTAAATGCAGAATACAAATATCTTCATATAATAACTAAGAAAATGCCATGAAGGCTATGTTAATCAGTTTGATGAAAATAGTTCAGATTGTATATAAAAGCAATACATTGTACCCCTTGATTGCACTAATGTACACAGCTATGATTTAATAATAAAAATAAAAAATAAATAAAAAAATAAAAGTAAGCATCCCAGGTTATCCCTCCCCCCCACAAACACACACCAAAATTTGATAATCACAGCATTATAGCATGTTGCCTTGTTGGAAACAACTTTTTTAAATGGAAAAAGGAATGGATTCAGAGATTGAGAATTCTGGTTTTACTACTCACTGTCATGTAATCTTAGGTAAGCAAAATCAGAATATTTTCTTCAGAGCTGATAAAAAGTTCAAAGTGAAATAATGTCTGCCAACATGCAACATAAGCCACAAAAAGCTCTAGAAGAATAATAAAACGTAAAGAGTTTAAGTGGCTCAGAAAGTCTAGGCCAAACCCCCCTCTATTTTGAGATTCTCCTTCTATTGCACAGGCTAGAGTGCTGTGGCCTCAGCCTAGCTCAAAGCAAGCTCATAAGAGCTTGCTCAAACTCCAGGGCAATCCTCCTGCCTCAGCCTCCAAAATAGCTGGGGACTACAGGCACTTAACACAATGCTTGGCTAATTTTTCTGTTTTTAGTAGAGATGGGGTTTTGCTCTTGCTGAGACTGGTCTCCGACTCCTTGACCTCAAGTAGTCCAACCAAATCACCCTCCCAGAGTGCTAGGATTACAGCACACCTGCTAGGAGTCATCACACCTGGCCTAGGCCAACCCCTTTTAATGGTATATTTAATAACTATTTTATCCTATTTATTAAAAATAATTGCATGCTTATCATAAAGTTCATATGTGGGCAAATAAAGTAGAAGTGTTGGATAGTCAGCACTGTAGGACACTGTTAAGTGAAATAAACCAGGAACAGGATGTTAAACACCTCATGTTCTCATGCATATGTGGAAACTAAAAGAGTGATCTCATAGTAGTTCTCTGGAATTATAGAGGATAATGGAGGCTGGGAAGGGTAGAGTGAATAAGGGGGGATAAGAAGATCTTTGTTAAAGGATATGTAACTATAGCTAGTTAGGAGGAGTAAGTTCTAGTGTTCTGTATCACTGCAGGATGACTACAGTTAACAATAAGACAGTTTCAAATAGCTAGAAGGATGATAATGAATGTTCCCAACACAAAGAAATGATAAATGTCTGAGATGATGCTATGCTGTTTGCTCTCATCACTATACATTATATGCATTGAAACATCATCATGTTCCCTATAAATACTATTCTTATGTGTTAAAAAATAAAATTAGGGGGTGGTGCTGTGGCTCAAAGGAGTAGGGCACTGACCCCATATGCTGGAGATAGCGGATTCAAACTCAGCCCCAGTCAAAAATTGTAAAAAAAAAAAAAAAAAAATTTAAAAGTTTTATATCTATATTAAGTAACATTGGAATATAGTTTTATTGAGTGTGATCTTTTTTAGAATTATGCTAGTTTTATACAGAGAAAGAAGATACTTTTTTTAAATGCTTAAACATTTTAATGGTTTCACGAAGTGTTCACTGGTGAAAATATTTTGGCCTGATGCTAAAGCACAACTTTCCTTACTTCTTGAATAGTTGTTAGTCTATAATTTAGATTTTCTATGTCTTCTTAAATTTATTTTGTTAATTTGTAATTTCCTAAAAAATAAATCATCTGTTTTACCCAGACCTTTATTCATGATTATTTTGAATTTCTTAATATCTCCAGTTAAAACCCCCTCCCTAACATTCTGTGTGTGAATTTTTTTCACATTTTTATCACAGGTCAGGGAGAAGATACTAACAACCACTTACCACCAGGTATAGTTCATTACTTACACAATTTAATCTTCACAATAAACTTATGAGGTAGTAACTATTATGTCAACTTCATGGATTTTTAACTCAATGAAGTCTAGTCATTTTCTCAGGGTAACATAATTAATAAGTGGCTAAATTAACCTTGCCTTAATCTGCTTAACTTCGAAGCCCACAAAAAAAGTGCCTTTCACTAAGATGATGTTTTTAAAATTCTTACTAGCAGAGGTCTTGATTAAATTGAGTACAGTGAGGCATCTGGCTCTCTAGGTAAAGAGTCTCCACTTTCTGCAATACAGAGTTTAAATAGAAGATTTAAAAAATTAATTTTAAATGTCAATATTTTTTCACTTCTAGAGGAAGGAAATAGAATTAGTCAAATGTTCGGAAGTGAGAAGGAAGAATATACATAACAGATCCTCAACTTTTTGCTCAATTTCCTTCAGTGATTCAGTCTTTTCTATACCAGCTATGAAATGTGTTGTATATGCTTCAATAGTACCCTTTATCTGGTAGATGTTCATTTCTTTTGAGAAGACTTCCTTGTAAGAATAAAATAGTTACAAGAAGTACAGTTGCCTTTAAAAGAAATATATCCTAGGGTATTATTCAGAGATGACCCTGAAAATCCCAAATGAGAAGAAACAAAACAACAACAAAAAAATGCAAATGCTATGTAACAATGAGATATTTAAGCAGTAGTAGGTAGATGTTTTATTTTCTTTCCTATTAAGCAGCAGCACTTTTTTTTTATATATTAAAAAAATACTAAAAAAGAAAATAGTGCTTGTAGCATAAGAAATATTTCTTCACTCTAAAAAGTCTCATGAAAACCTTATCTTATACCTCATTCACAATATTAATGAAATCATTAGCTCACTGGTCTTCTTGTATTTTGTTCATTATGTTCTAAGAAGCATGCTGACAACATTCCTTGCTTATTAATAATATACATTAAAAAAATAGCCACCTTTAGCAAATACCCTAGTTATCCCTATTTCTTTCTTTCTTTTTTCTTTTTTGTTAATCAGGCACAACAGAGTTTCAAACTCACGGGCCCAGCGAGCCTGGCATGATAACCACCAAGCTAAGGCACCCAGTTTTCCCTGATATTTTTCTTCTTTCTTTCTTTTTTACCATAATTCTTATTTTTTAAATTTTCCTGATATTTCTTAAGAAGTAAGTTTTAAGACCTTAGAAACTAATACAATTCTAAACAAGTTAATCACATCAAATTATTTTCCCATCACTTGAAGCAACATTAATACGGTTAGTTTTTGTTTCCCTCCACTTCAAGAATGATTTTCAATTTTCTGGCAAAGAGAAAATTATTTTCATATTTGGGCTGACTTCTTCTTGCTTTTAATATAAAAGTATGTGACTGTTAATGACAAATAGCCAACAGCCTAATCTAATCAATTCCCACCTGACCTGCAGATGAATGAGCAAAAATAAATTATAGCCATTTTGAGTTACTGAGCTTTGGGTTGGCTTATTATGCAGCAATAGCTAATAAGTATACTTTTTATAAAACTCCAGAGCAAAGAGATATTATACAAGCTATTATTCTGTTCCTTAGCCTAGAGTACCACATTCCTAGAAGGAACTCAAAGCCTAATAGTATACTTGCCTATTCATTCTTTTTCTTCTTTCTTTTCTTTCTGCTGAAAATATCTGAACACAATAAAATTCACTGATGTTTATACTTTTTACCCACGTATTCTCATGTAAAATTACATATAATATGTAAATTAAAATGAAAATGAAAAATTCTATTTTTAAGAAATTATCCTTAAATTTCTTTCCAACTAGACAAATTGTTCTTTAAATCAAATTCTTATGTAATTTTCAACTTTGCTTCTTTTAAATATTATACATCTTCTTCCAACTTCTAAGCAATAAAATAGGACATATTTTTTTTTTTTGAGACAGAGCCTCAAGCTGTCACCATGGGTACAGTGCTGTGGCATCACAGCTCACAGCAACTTCCAACTTGTGGGCTCAAGTGGTTCTCCTGCCTCTGCCTCCCAAGTAGCTGGGACCACAGGTGCCCACCACAACACCCAGCTATATTTTGGTTGTAGCCATCATTGTTGTTTGGCGGGTCCAGGCTGGGTTCGAACCCGCCAGCTCAGGTGCATGTGGCTGGCGCCTTAGCTGCCTGAGCCACAGGCGCCAAGCCAGACACATTGTTTTTAAACTTTAAACTTTTGTTCATGTATACAGAAATACTATTTCTATCAGAAAACAAAGGCGACTAGAGACAAAACAGTCTGTATGAGGGTGTGAGCATATGTTTTTTCAAAGCCTTTTCTTTAAGTGATAAAGAAGATTTAATAAAGGAAATTTTATTTATTCTATAATTAATATTTTAAAAACAATATAAGATTATATATAATTATGAAACCAATTAAAATTAGCACAATGTCAAATAGATAAAAGTCAAGAAATATCTATTGACTTAATAAAGTCAAATTTATCATCTGAAAAGAAAAATATCTCATATTGGCTTTCTGGCACCAACAGGTCCTAAGAATATTGTCAAGATGAATTCTAAAATAATTAACTACCTTTCTAATTATTAGTTAGGATAGGGAACTTATAGCAGAAATATATCCACTTCAAAAGGGTTAAAGATTTGAGCTATTTTAATAGCAAACCAAGAAAGAAAGCATTTACCCAAATGAGTTTTTCTTTGTGTGTATACCCTTTTTAAAAGTTAATGGAAGAAAAATTTCCCTAGAGAATTAAAAAAACAATTACTGCTTCTATTATAATATAATAAGACCAAAAATAGGAAATTCTGGAGAAGCAGCCTATTATTCAGGGTAGAAAAGAGGGTAAGAAACTGGCCATACCACAGAGAAGAAGAACTTCAGGACTAAGTGTACTCACTCAAAACAATGAAATGACTACTGCATTGAAGGCATTAAACTACTCCTGAGAATCCTCATTAGGGGCCACAGTACCCCTCAGGAATGTTAAACAAGAAGGGATCTGGGCACTGGAAAACAACAAACCACACAGACATAAATACACTCTTTAAGTGTACAGAGAATATCTCTATTTTTCCAAGTATTTTTAAAAGTCTAATAGCATGAGGACAATTAATGACCTAGTACATGGTGGGGGACGGGGGGCGGAGGAAGGGGAGGGCAGAGAGAGAAGAAGGGACGGGGGTAGGGGGTTATGGTGTGTCACCTTTTGTGGGCAGGACACAATTATAAGAGGGACTTTACCTAATAAATGCAATCAATGTAACCTGGTTCTTTGTATCCTCAATGAATCCCCAACAATAAAAAAATAAATAAATAAAAGTCTAATAGCAAATGCTAACAAAAGAGTCTACAGCAAAATATAAAGTTTTTTTTTTTTATTTGAGACAGAGTCTTACTTTGACATCCTCAGTATACTCAGAGAAGAGCAAAGAGCTAAATCTACTAGTAATTTATAAATATTTTATGTTAGAAACTATAAATGCAAATTAGAAAATCTAATGAAATATTCACCCTCAACAACCAGTTAGTGGTATAATGGCCTTTTCCATTATTGTACCTCTCACAGGCTTTCCTTGTCAAAGCCAAGAAACTTCAAGGACACCCACAAACTACTTAAAACATTTTCTTGGCTCCAACAATCCCAATTCCAACAAAACACTTGTGGACTTGGCTTCACAATTAGCCATGCAATGAAAAGTGGATTCTTAAAATATGGAGACTCTCTCCTTTAAATTCCTTTGTTTCTAAATTCAATTATAGAAAATAAAATACACTGAAATACGGATATTTCAAATGTTTTTCCTTTTTTAATACAAGTGAAGGCTGGCTATAAAATTATCATACCTAATTTCTCTAAAATGGCCTACCTAAACCTCCTCCCTCATCTTCCAAAAGAACAATTCTAGGTATAGAGTTAACTCTTACACCACTGTTTTCACAAACCATGCAAAATAACACAGAACACTGAAACAATCTTGAAAGTGCCCCTAATCCAATACTGTTGGTCTGGTAACGCATATACCAGCTCAAGTCACCAAAGGAAACTGCATTTCATTTTATCATAAATTCCATATATGTAGTACATTAGAGTCTATAAAGTGATTTCCTACTCACTCCTTTATTTAATCTTTACAGCAAATCTGTGAAACAAACAAAAAAGGTACTATTATCTCTACTTCAAAGTGGAGACAAAGGCTTTGTCTGAAAATAAAAACAAACAGAAAGACCTCTAGGCTGGATAAAAGAACTGGGAAACAGCACATCTACCACTTACAAACTACTTGGCCAAGGGGAAGGGACTTAATGAGATAACTACAATCCTCCTTAACTTAATATAAATAATAGGATGTAGCACAGATGTCAGCTCACAAAAGTAGCCTCTAAACTTCTCATCTGGAGGTCTGTGAAACTGGGGGCTCGTCTAGTACCCTGTTTATCTCTTTATACTCTATTTTAATGCCTGTTCATAAAAAAAGTAGTAAAAATCAAAATTTACCCTTACTATATGTATATTCAATAGTGTAAAGAAAGTATACAAGTATACTTAAAGTATACATATTCACATTATTGTACCTTTTTACTTGTCTATTCTCCCCTACAAGATTACAAATTAATGAAGACAAAAATTTGTTTTGTTTGTTGCTATATTTTTAGTACCTAGTACAAACAGACTGTTACATAAAATATTCCTAACAAATACTGCCAAATAGTTGCCATGATTGCTCTATCTATCTGTCTACTCACAGAAGGATACAAGGATGTATATAAATATGTTAATGTGAAGTCAACTTTTCTTATTTGGCTGCCTGGTTTCCCAATTAGGATATGAAGAGATCAGAGCATCCCACCCCCAAATATGCCATTTTTGCATAAGGATTTTTTTCCACTTTGTTGCTCAGGCTAGAGCACCTTGGCGTCAGTCCAACTCATAACAACCTCAACTGCCTAGGTTCAAGAGATCCTCCTGCCTCAACCTATAGAGAACCTAGGACTACAGGTGCCCACCAGAAACACCCAGCTAATTTTTCTATTTTTAGTAGGGATGGGGGTCTCACACTTGCTCAGGCTTGTCTTGAACTCCTGAGCTCAAGGGATTTTACTGACTTGGCCTCCCAGAGTACTAGGATTATGGCATGAGCCACTGTGACCAGCCTTTAAGGATTATTTTGAGCTGAAGGCAAATGAGAATTAGCACATGCAAGAAAATTTCTCTGCCCTAAACTTGTCTTTCTAAAAGCAGGCCATAAATTTCCATTTGTAAAGGTCTCTTTCTCTCTCTGCCCCCTATACTAAGAAGAAGAGGACAACTCAATCACCAGAGATAACTCTTGTTAGTGGAGAAGGTACACACTTAAGTCAGCATAACAGACATTATTAAGTAACCCTTTTACTTCATTAGATTCCCCATGTATTTACCTTTTCACAATTTACTACCTCAGAAACCCAATCCCTTACCTTGTCTCCTTTATTTTTACAATTTATTCTCTTTGAAAATGGTATATATAAGCCCTGGGATGTAACTACTTCTTTGGTTCTTCACTCCTTTACTATGAAGGCCTTTGTATAGATAATAAACCTTTTCTCCTATTAATCTATCTTTTGTCAGTTTAATTTGTAGGGCACCATTCACTTAATCTAAGAAAGGAGAGGAAAAGTTTTTTTCCCCTCCATGAGTATATAACAGATAAATTGGATGACGTAATCAGTAGGACTTAGATTTTTTTCCAAAAGGACATTTAAGGAATGCAATAAATTAAACACATTTCATCATAAAATACTACATTGGTAAATGTGTATTGAAATTAATATTTTAATTTTCCTAACCATTATTTATGTTAGGTTAAACAAGGAGCCTTTACTGTGTAGAAACTGAGCTAGGTTATGATTCTAATGATTGGTTAACAAATTCTTTTTCATTCATTTTGTGCTTTTTTTTTCTTTATTCAGTTTATTTTCAACTCTTTGATTTCAACAAAGAAAACTTGATCATTAATAGTTATTAATGAGAGACTAGTATGCAATTCTGGGGGGGCAAGTAACCCACAACTCAAATGTGACATTGCAACAACAAAACTTTCATTCTTATCTACATAGCTATAAGACTTCTCAGAGTTTACATATATAAAAACTCAAAAAGGGAATAGTAATAACAAACTTTTCTCATTTACAAATGCTTAAATGCAATAATCATTTATTAAAATTTGTAATACATTTGTAATATTGCTTTGATAAACTGTACGTAATAATTAGGGTAATGATAATTACAACTCAGAAGAGAAAACAAATTAATCTCTTAGCATCTTATAAAGACAGGAAATAATAATTTCATTTCAATTTACATATACAGTAGAACCTCCATAGCTGACCATCTCCCTACACTGACCAATTTTCACAGAGCAGACAAGTACCACATGTATGTATGTATCAGTACAGCAGGCCTAATTCCTCATGTTGACTCCCCCAGTATGTGACCAGTTTAGTATAGTCCCTTGGGCAGACAACTTACAGAGTTCTACTGTATATGTAGCAGACAAAAGTCATTAAAGCATAAAAATATATTACATTAAAATAGTTCAACAGAAAAGAGATGTACATTTTCTTACTATTGTACAATTACTTCATTTTTAAAAAAATAAATAATGGTAACTTTCAGACTGCTTCTTATTTAGATTACCTGGGTGTATTTAGTAGTAATATTTAGCAGTTTTATTTTAAAATGTGAATATTTAATATACACTGAAATGACACATGTGTCTTTTGTAAGTATTTAGACTTAAGATAAAAACATCTCAGCTGTAAACCTAAAAATGTTCCAAAAGTAATGTAACTTATAAAATTCTCTGAAGGAGTAAGTACATGAGCAAAAATGTCTTAAAACTAAACTATTATTTTTCTAACTTGGACTTTTTAGATTCGGAGTATTTACAGATTTGTGGAATTCAGATTTTCAGCTTCTTTTTTTTTTTTTTTTATGAGACAGAGCCTCCAGCTGTCCCCCAGGGTAGAGTACCATGGCATCACAGCTCACAGCAACTGCCAATTCCTGGGCTCAAGTGAGTCTCCTGCCTCCGCCTCCCAAGGAGCTGGGACTACAGGTGCCCGCCACAACGCCCGGCCATTTTTTGGTTGCAGCTCTCATTGTTGTTTGGCGGGCCAGGTCTGGATTCGAACCCTCAAGCTCAGGTGTACGTGGCTGGCGCCTCAGCCCGTTGACCCACAGGCGTCGAGCCAGATTTTCAACTTCTTATTTAATGGTATCAGTATATAGTTGACCCTTGGACAACAACGGGTTTGAACTTTGCAGTCCACTGATGAACCCCTGATACAGCAAGACAAACCTCACCTTTTCCCCCTCCTCCTCAGCCTGCTCAACATGAAGATGATATGGATGAATACTTTCCTAATGACCTAATTCCATTTAATAAATAATAAATACATTTTCTCCTCCTTATGATTTTCTTAATAACATTTTTCCTACAGCTTACTTTTTTATAAGAATATAGTATAATACACATAACATAAACAGTATGTATAAATTGATGATTTATATTATAAATAAGGCTTCTGGTCAATAGTAGGCTATCAGTAGTTAAGTTTAATCAGAAGTTACACATGGATTTTTCCCTTGCATGAAGGCTGGCATCCCTAACCCCTAAGTTGGTCAAGGGTGAACTGTAGCTAAAGATGCATTATGTTCCAAAATATTCATCTGAAAACACGGTACTCATTTTTACCCCAGATGGAAGAAAAGTAAAGGGTTCTTGTTAATTTAGTAGAGAGTTATAAAATACCACATGTACCGAATCAGTTGCCTGATTTGTTTATAAGTTCTCTAGTAACAACCTTCTAAATCACGATTTATCCCTGGATTGAATGAAAGCATTCCTCAGTAAGAGTTAAAATAATGGATGCATTTCCTCCATTGACATACTTAGTTAAATTATTACATATCACTTAACAAGAGGGCCTACATAGTGGCAAAATTATTTGCTATGTTTACTAATACCATTCTAACCACAGATCAACTGCAAAAAGTGGAGAATGTGTTCTGCTGGACTAAGTCTCAAGGCTTACTGAAGAAATGCCCTCATATTTCATGACCATCAGACACACTTTAGATAAGTAGCAATGTAACACTAAGGCTCCTAAAATATGGCCTGTCACTTAAAAAATTCCTGAAATATTTATTGCCAGTGTTTAAAAATAACTATAATAATTTCAATTAGTAACACTACTTTATCACTTACAGATGCAGAAGTGCAGTGTCTAAGGTATGGGCTGATATTGATTTAAATAGACAAAGAAAGAATGCATTTTAGTAAAAAGAAGTGCAATCACTGATTGACAGTTCTTGGGAAAAGGTTAAAAATTCAAAAGGAAAGACTGTATGTGGCTCAGAACTTAAAAGCTTTTTTCTCTTCCCAACAGAAGAGCAGTCTCAAGTAATAACAGGTTGCCATGGAGATGAGAAACTAGAGGGATCAGGAAACTCAATTTGCAGTTAAATGGGCTGGAAACAATCTTTACTACTTGGTGAAGGAAAGCAATTAAAAATATATTTGATTGCCACAGGGAATCTTTTTCACCTAGCCATTTCCCAACCTCATTAATGAATAAGAAAGTCTAAAAAAATCAAATGAAAACCCAGGATATCCATGAATCTAACCCATTAAACAAAATTCAGGATTTTAATACATTGTCACATATTCCTCTTATTCTGGGTGACTGTGCTTCTTTTCAACTATATATGTACTTGTCAGTAAATACTGAAATGAAACTAACCAGTTTGTTAGTTGAGCAAACTGGTATAACTGAAGGAACTGGAATTTCAATGGAAAAAACCAAGAGCATGACAAATGGAAAAATAACCAAAGAAAGAAACAGATTTAAGTAGTAAAACTCCAAGTTTTGAAAAATATTTCTTCATAGCCGATCATGGAATACCTTTGTGAGTGTAGTAAAGGGCTGCGAACGTCACTGTGAAGAAAGTTGTGGAGTATTTGCCCGCATTAACTAAATGAGGAAAGGCCCTTTTTGTGTCTCGGTATCTGCGCAGGCACTGGATGAAGCGAAGCCAAGCAGGAATGCACTGAACAATGGCCCGCACACCATACGTGTACTTGTAGCAAATTCCTGGTTCTGTGAAGATTTCAAAGAAGAAGAAGAAAATTACAATTAAAAAAAATTACCTTGTTCACATCATTTAGCCGTATACCAAGTCCATGAAAGCAAGAAGCCCGAGTTTCAGAATCACTTTCTTCTTTACAACTATTATATTCTCCAGTTTTTAAGTGGTAGATAAGCTAAGGAGAGAAGGGAAAATAGGTAGGGGGGGACTAGTGGGGAAATTTGTTCTCTCAGATTTCTGAGCGTCTATCCTGGAGTCACTTTCTTTTGAGTGTGATAAAACCATAGGAAAATTAAAATATGAGTACACAAATCAAAGGATGGAAAATTGGTTAGCTTTGTCATTTGAAACATCTGAAAAACCTAAAAGTATCACAGGTGACTCTAGACAATTTAATGAACTCCAAACCACCATAACATAATACACTGAAGGGTACAGGGTACATGTTCTTATGCCTTCTTTTCTTTTGGAGACAGGATCTTGCTCTATCTCTTTGGCTAGAGTACAGTGGCATCATCATAGTTCACAGCAACCTCAAACTGGTCTCCAGCCATCCTCCTGCTTCAGCCTCCTAAGTAGGGCCACCATGTCCGGCCCGGTTAATTTTTCTATTTTTGAAGAGATGCGGTATTGCTCTTGCTCAGGCTGGTCTCAAACTCTTGACTTTAGTGATCCTCCTGCTTTAGTGTCCCCCAAATCCTAGGATTATAGGTGTGAGCCACCCTGCCTTGCCATTTTATTTCTTAAATAAGAACAGATTTTGTATTTTTAAATAAGAAGAATAGAGTTGGGAAATCAATTTTTCTTTGAATTCTAGTTATGTATCATAGCATTGGTTCTCAACCTTCCTAATGTTGCAGCCCTTTATTACAGTTTCTGTGGGTCATGACCCACAGGTCGAGAACTGCTGTATTACATACAGTGTGATCCAGTGGTAATCAATGAAAATGTGTGAACTGGTTTCATCATTAACTTTTTTTAGTCAGATGTTACATAATCCACCTAAATTAGATCTTTGTCATGAAGGCAAAATTCCTTAACAACTTGAACTCCTGGAGTAAACTAAGAGTGGGAAAAAGAGCCAGAAGAAAAACAAGGTTTCAAATAGGAATTAAAAATCAATCTATAATGACTTTCTCAAAGTACTTGATCTAATTCTAAATAATCAGTATTTTTGCTCACTGCTATCTACATGATATTATAAAGTAATACTATGACAATCTGTTGGCATTAAAGCACTTGCAAAATAACTACCAACATACTAGAACTTTTTTTATAAAACAGTTTTAGAATTCTTTAAGTGTAAATTGTAAATCTCTTGGCAAATGGATGGCTAAAATCCTAACACATAATTTAAAAGCCAAATTATATCAGATAAAGAGACTGCTAACAGAGTGCCAAGAACATTTAATTACATTTGTAATATTATGGGAAGAGTTTTCATCATGACCTTAACTTTCTCATTTATCATTCCCAATATTGCTGTACACTGGCAATTTAGTAGTGCAGATGCAAATTCGTACCCTACCTTCTTCTAAATCATTTGGCAACAGGCCCTTATTTTCATCCCATTTGAGTTCCAAACTGTAGAAGCAGATCATATATTCCAGGTCCATGAGTATCACTGACAGGCTGTTGAGCTGATCAGCCAGCCAGAAATCAGCAAAGCCTACTTTATGGAAGGGGGCTGTAAACACTCGAAACTGAGAGAAAGAAAAAAATAAATCAGAAAACACGAAATAAGAAAAGTCAGTAAATTTCTCTAATTCACTATTTGGCATGATTGCTTTAGCTGATAAAATGGAAACCAATGAACCAATCACAAACAATGGGACCTGAAAATAGCGGGTAGCTTGAAAATTAGCAGTGAAGGGAATAAGGTGAATGAATAAGAAAGAAAATAAAGGAGGAAAAAAGGAAGAAATAAGTACAGTTAGAAAATAGCGAAGAAACCTTTTCTATACTTCTCTCTAATCCTGGTCTTTTATCTCCCAAATCCATAACTTTACAGGGCATGTCTGGACAGCCGGTTACCAAATTTTTCACCCAGCCTCTAAGGTGCAATTGGGATGACTTGCTGTTCTCTCATGCCTCCCTAATCGTCCCTGAAAGTACTTTGCCCCGTTTGGGGAGGGACATACTAACTAAAACAGGAACTTTACCCTTCTGGAGATCTAGTCATGATCAAGACTCTTCCCTCTAATTCACCTTCCCTGACCCCAACTTGGGAAGACCCCTTTCCTGTTCTCTTGTCTTCTACTGTTAAAGTTAATATGAGTCTATTCCTGCATACGTCATTCACGAGTAAAGTCCTGAAACCCTCCATCCTCCACACTGGCAGGCAATGAAGACAGCCAATCACAGACCACCTACACTTATGAGCCAAAAGAAAGTTTAAAGTTATCATTTAGGAAAC